>JAMWET010002250.1:687500-940817 GCA_024036415.1 Prochilodus magdalenae | reverse complement strand
TATAAAGGCACACCGACCAAAACTCTCAGTGTCTCTCAGCCTTATCTGCATATGACTTTGCAACTTTGACTAGCTTGTAAAAAACGCTTGAATATGACATAAACATAGCCCTAAAGGTGCTGTCGCCACTTGGTTGGTGGCCTGTCCAGTGTGTTTCCTGCCTTCCGGCCAATGTGCGCTGAGATAGGCACGCCCTGTGACCCATCAAGATAAGCAGTGTAGACAGTGAATGAATGAATTTATTTACTGAAGAAAATGAAAGGTATGATTTTGTGACTATTGGTATTGTATCATGATATCACCTGTAGTCTATTACTTTGATTCAGAGAGGATGTAGATGAGAGAGGATGTTCCGTGGTATGGTTTTCCTTCGGTTCATGGAGGTTTTGTGATGGTTTTTTATTACCATTGCAGAGGAATAAGACAAAGGAAAGAGAGTACTCCAATATCAAGTACCCTCAGATGACAAACGCTAGAGCCAATCCCAACATGAGCTCCTCTCGCTCTTCATCTGTGTGAGTACCGCTCGGCACAGCCCACACAAAATCAGTTCATTATTGTTGAATATGTTTAATTTATGCACATGGTTTATGGGAAATAATTGCCTTGGCTCTTCGAGTTCCCCTACTGCATTTACTTGCGCAAGTTGCACTAGAGAGAAGGACTCAGGCAAATGAGTGAGTCAAATGAGCCACCGGATTCATTTTCCATAAACTGTTTGAGGACATTGTGCTAATTAGGGGTTTTAGTGTATGTAAACTGTTCCAGGCTTATATATACGCCTGACTACGTTTGCTGTTTGAACCTGTGACGTGAAGTGATGTCACAGGCGGTTCCTACGCTCTGTTGTGAAACATCAATAAATTATTGTAAACTGTACCGTATCTCTGTTAGTTTACCGTCAAGGTGTGTTTGGACTATAACGTTGTCACAGTGCACAGCGTCTTAAACATCCTGTCCTGATTCACCAGGATGAACGACGACTCATCCGGCGTGTACGAGAACTTAAACATCAAAAACCCAAAGAGCTCCGCCTGCGCTAACACCAGGAGATAGGCCATGTGGGCTGCTGCCTCACACTGTCTCTGTGTGAGTACGCTTTTCTGTTTATGTACACGCACTCTTTCTGCATGCTGCACTGCAGTTAGCAGCATGCACACACACACACACACAGGTGCTTGCAAACAGGTGGCGTCAGGGCTGTGAAAACTGGAAAGCTGTAGAAGTGTGACTGTGCCTTCGTGTCACTCTTTCTATGATACAAAACGTTAGTAAGAACTTGCCAGATGACTAGCCTGCTAAGCAGATTCAGAATGTAGAACGGAAGAGCTTATCTTTACTGTGTGTTCAGATAGACAGATGCATTTGCATTCAGAAGTTTTGGTGTAATTAAATTTCTAATTAAATCTAACTGATTTCCCAAGTGAAAACAAAAAGTTCCTCAACAGAGAACGAACCTTAGCATGTTTATTTTTATTTATGTTATACCCAACTACAATAGAAATAAACAGTGCAGTAAAATTTGATATGTAGGTCATAATTCTTTGCTGTCTGTAGAGGATTTATTTACTTATTTCTGTTTAGAAAACCAACAAAATGTGTAATTTGACCAGAACTTATACAAATGACTGCAAAATTTTAACAAATTTAAACACTGAATTTACATTCATTCATGTTAATTTATCACTTACAGAATTCGTAAGTTATAGAAATGAATGGGGTTATTTATTTCTCAATGTAAGAAAACACAAAAAATGTTTAATAGAAATCTACACAGAACCGTCCAACAGTATAATATCAGTACTTGTATGCATCTTAATGCCGCTTCTAACCCGTCCATTCTTCCACCCAAAAACCAGCCAGTTACAGCTGTGTCTTTTTAACAAAAGCCTTCATGTTAGCCTATAGTGAGACACTAACAAGTAGCTACCCAGACTCACCTCAGCTACCTTCCTATGTCTTTATGTGTCTTTAAAATGCCTGAGGAAGGCCCAAGGAAGATTTAAGATTTAAGATTAAAATATATAAAGAAAACAAGAATATCCAAAACTGAAGTTTAGAAAATTAATAAAAAGATGCAAAAAAAAAAAAAACCTGACAAGATAGAGCTGGTAGATAAAACTAAAAACTTTCACCATAAGCTTTCATCTTTAACAGATGGAAGAAAATCAAGCAACACTCTTTGGCAACTCTTTAGATGTTTCTGTCCATCATTCCACTGTGAAAAGACAACTCTGCAATGTGGGTCTGAACGGATGTGTAGCTGTTACTGATAAAAGAGAAGAATAGGATTATAGGATCATGGAAGAGAAGAAGAGGATCATTTAAACATGAGCAGTCAAACTGAAGATTCGAGACGTGTAGTATTGTTAACTGATGGGTCTAAAATGTGTAATTAGATTACTTGGATTCTTGTAAGCAGAAAATCCAGCCAACTTCTAACAGTGATCTGTGTAGATGGTAAAATATGTATTATGTGGATTTCCTTAAAAAGACGGAGAGCCAGTGTCCTGTAAAGGATAGATGCTGTAATGCAAGCAACACAGTAAATATGAAAATAAATGTACTTATTGAGGTTCTTATTTCCTGATGCATTAAAACAAATCTTAACTGCTGTTTTGACTTGATATGAAATAAATGAACAGTGCTCTTTGGCTTGGGTATCAAACTCCTCATATATTGTTGGTCAGTTTCTGAGCACAGGACCTATTTCTTATTATCACATTACGTTTCATTCGATTTTTTTGAGATTAGTAGATCATTCTCAGCCCAGCACGGTTGTGCACGTTTGCTTGTTTTGTGCTGCAGCTTATAGGCACATCCTGTAGTCTGCTATCTCTGATTGGTAAGGTAAGATAAGACCAATAATAGGGTCAGTCAGTGTGGATACAGCTTGAGACACACTATAAGAATTATAAGCTTCTAACATTATTCCTCCTTTGCAGCAGAGAAGCTGTGTGGAAGCACTTCGCAATGGAATGGCTCTGGAGCTTGGCACTGAGTGAACGCCTATATGTTGGCTCTGGCCCTGAACTGGCACGGAGTGGGCTGCAACTCTTCCACTCCTCCCTCACTGACTGATTGACTGACTGCCTGACACTCTGTGGGTGACGCACTCACAGTCTAAGTGCCTGATGTGCAGCGAAAACAGCCAGAGCACACATGACAAGGTGCTTCTCCCTCCAGTCTGATGATAAGCCTGCACAGTACACCACTCAGCTGCACAATCACTTCTACACGATGTCTGTCGAACAGGACTTTTTATGCGCTTGGCGATGCAAGCTTCAGCAGGGCAAAGTTTCCTTCTGTCCGCTACCTATGCCTGCTGTCCATTGGATGTGATCTACTGTAACCAAAGACCTTTTTGATATGTCTCACTGAATCTCACTAGCAGCAGTAATTAGTGTTCCACTGAGTGATGGACATGGCACACCGAAGCAATCCGGATCTCAACAGAGGTCCTTAACAAAGGTGCACACAAGAAGAACATTTCGAGTTGCAACACCTGTGTCAGGCCTCAAGGATTAGCGTCTTTGGGAAACATGTCAGGTTGTGTAACTTGTTTCAGGCGTTATTGGTAGCTAACAGCACTAAGCGGGTAGGAGATGTGTGTTTTAGGTGCGTGACAGGTGCAATATAAATTAGAGTGCAGCCAGATTCATTTGTGCCAATAAGCAGCCTGCATTTTGTGCTTTTTCGCAGAAGTATCTGCTTTGTTGCTGCTTTACAAAAGCTTCACCCTTTACAGAGCTCACGGACTGCGTTGAGATGTATGGGGTCGCATGCCACAGCTACTGACGGGCTCGTCGACCAATCAGCCTGGGCTCCTTCCACTAGAACTTAGGTTTGTTCTCTTTCCTGAACAACAGTGGGCACGCCTTCAGGACAAGACGTGTTTTTATTTGCCCCTTTTATTTGTTTTCTGTGTTATATCTATGATTCCTTCAGAGTTTCCTCTTTTGTGATATTTGTGAATGTGGTTTTATGATGTACAGCACATATGCAGGTTTTGTTTTGCTGAATAGTTTTTCGGCGAGCCGATGTGGAATTTGTTGACCAGAGTTGATGAGGTTTTCATTTTATGTTATTCCGCACCTTCCTCAGAGGGTCTTTGTGGTTGATATTCAGAGTTTATGTGATTTATGACGAGATATTCAGGGATGGCGCTCTACGTTTTGCTACAACCGCAGGTTGAGGTTTGTGAGTTGGAGACGGTAAATGAAAGTCGTCATGTTGCTAAACGTGTCCAGGCATAGAGGACAAGTCGGCATGTTGGTCGGGGTCATTGACGTGAAACAGCCTTCAGAGTAGACTTAAGCTAGACAGCAGCAGGCCAGATGGCCCTAACCCAAGATTAAAGAATAGATTTGTCTAGAAAAAAAAGCAATTTGAAAGACGCGTATAATCCAGACACGATGATTGGAAGAAACCAGCGTCACTAGTGATGCCGTAAGGCAGACGATCCTGTATACACCGTGTGTAAGGGACGGTTGGACATATGCGGTGGCTTCCATGAGCTTAAAATATCACGATGGGTCTGTTTAATCACTGTCTGAGGCCATGAATGTGGTTTTACTGAGGGCTGTATGAGGAATGTGTGATGTCATGGGTGGAAGAACTGAGGGTATGTGCTTTATTTTGGGTGGAGCTTCACCGTGGTTTGAACGACAGGATGGTTTCAGTATTTAATGCTGAGGATTCACCCTCAGTTTTAGGGCTTGATCTGACAGATGTTGATCTCTTCACGACAACAGTTAAGCAGCAATCCAGATGTTATGCTCGGTTTTGAGTTATCATTAATCTGTGAACTTGCTGTCCTTTGGATGACTTTTGAAGTCAAAAATGATGTAACTAAGCATGTGGAGGTTTCAGCCTGTGGGTGGAGATTAGTGTCTTGTGCTTCTAATAACCGAACACTGAAGTTAATGCGAGAAATTGTGTCGCAAAGCTCAAGCGTATTTTCCTGTCATATAGCGCCGAACTGAAGGACACAGAGGAGGTGTATTTATTGTGTTTTAATTCTGTTAGGATGAAAGGTTGTTTTTTGCTGTGAAAACTAGCTAAGGGGTCAGTTTTTGGCAGTATGCTGAAATACTGAGACTTCTAATACTTGAAATTCCGTAAGAACTGCTGAATCCTAGCTGCAGGCTAGTATCGGAATGTCCGTTGGTTGTTGACGAGTACACGACTTTTGTTTTTGTCATTTAGATGTTTCGCCATCAGTGTTGAATTTTACATTATATGTTTTATTTCTGAGTTATTGATTTATTTTACATTGTACAAATATACGATGAAACATTGACATATTCACTGATGGCTTTTATATTTTGTTTTAGAACTATTTGGCAATTCATTATTGATTCTAATTATTATTATTATTATTATTATTATTATTACTACAGTGTTGATGATTCTAAGGTATATCACGAATTGTTATTCTACTTTTTCAGTTGACTTGAATACTATGTTGATATTTTTTTATCCTTGTTTCTGGTGGATGAACTATGCCATATACTTTGAGTAGTGGTGTGCTGTCCTTGTGTGAAGACCATTCTCCCTCTTGCACTGGCTCAGCCTAAAAAGCCTTCTGTCCTGGCAAACACAGCTGATGCGATGACTGTCTCAATCGATGATAATAATAAAGTGATGAGAAAAGAAATACACACAGAACACTTTGGAGGAATGCCGATGTCTACTAATCATTTTTAGATGGGGCGGACAAAAAGAGTGTGTTTAAGGTGGTAGGAACTTCAGGCTCCCGGAAATGGCGAGGATGCATGAGGATGATCGGGCCATAATACCTGCAGGGTGAGTGACGGGTTTCATAAATTGACAAGAGGTGGTACAGTGCAGTGGATGTCTCGTTCAGTATCTGGAAAATGGGAGAAACGAGAAGCGTACTGCCATACGGTTCTACCAGCAGTGGCAAAAGTCCAAGTCTACAGGAAATTCTCAGAATTGTGCCAGGTAAGGCATCATGTTGCGTACATCTAGAACCTAGACGAGTCGAATCATCAGTCGGAGACCCTTTAAGTCGACTGAGAATCCTCAAGTCGACTGACAACAGTGACCTTTTTTTCCGTAACAGGCTAAAGCTTACAAAAATGCACAAGAATTTTAGGAATTTAAAAAGACATTTTAATAATTATTAAAAGGGGAATAATAAATATATATTTAAGTTCTAGCTGCTAAAAAATTAAATCCACGTGACGATGTGCGCTGGCGGTTCACCGCTGAAGGAAGCTAAGGCTGAGAAGCCCGGCTGAAACAATGTCTCAGAAAAAGTCTGCAGGAGCTTCTGAGGAAGAATCCGAACAAGTTAAACCGAATTCTGCTCGTCGTTCAGTCAGACATCCAACACTGCTCCAAACGAGGGAGCTGACTTTCGCTTTAGACATAATGGCAGTGAAGGAAAAACGGACCGAAGACGTTTGTTTTATTATAAGTACATTATTTCAGAACCTAAATTACAGATATTTATATTTATTCGTCTACAGCTAAGATTATCTTTATTTAAGGATAAGTACAGTCACTTAATACGCCTTCCGATAAACGAGCGAAAATGATTTCAGATCTACCATTCTTCTTTTCATCTAAAAATAATTTAAATATTGACCAAACTGGTTTTATTTAGCAGTTCATGAAAAGATAAAGACGGATGAAAGATGAAGGGTCCTCCTAGGCCTGTGACTCTGCTGACTTTCTAAATGAGGAGGACATCAGATCAGAACCGTATGCAAATTGATTGACTGATTACTAGATAATGTACATGGAGAAAAAACATGAACGAATAGTCGTATCGCCAGCCTGGACGGGCGAATCCGATTCGACTGGCAAAATTTGAGTCGGGTACAGCCCTAGTAAAATGTTAGTAAAAACTGAAGGCTGTGATCTGCAGATCATTAACAGCCTGTAAACAACCCGTAATGTCATAGTTTTTAAGGATATATCCCTGAATTAAATTTAATACCAGCAGGGTTTCAAATATGTTGGGACAGGAGAAACAAACGATGATTTCTGTTGTGCAATGCTAAAAATGTAATGCTGGTGGAACATCTGCCAACAAAAGATTAAGGCAACAGGTCTGTAACATGACTGTCACATATCTATAAAAGAGCATCTCCTCTTTCAGATGCCAGTCCCATATTTGCAAAATTCAAACTTTTATGTAAAGGTCTTTTTTACACCTTCAAAATCCACATACAACAGCAGAGCAACAGCTAGGAAATCCATGGGCTATGTGGAGAAAAGTACATCCCGGCTGTAAAGGGAATGTCAGCACTTTTCATACCGTTTCCCAGGAACTGATCCATCAGCGGGCATAGACAGTGATCATCTTTAAACACTAACAGAAAGAAAGACATCTTGGACAGCTGTAATTCAAAGTTATAGTTTGCACTACACATTTCTCTCTGGACAGTTTCTTTCTAACGTATCGATAATATCGATAATATGGAACAGCTTTACGCTTTATCACTGATAAAACTGAAGAGCGGAGCAGTTCCACCTTTATTAGCATCACAACACCAACCACAACCTGCAGTCGCAGTCATGCGGTGTGACTTTATCCACCGTGTGCCGGTTGGCGCAGATCATCTTAAACTGAGAGTTTCATAGTGAGTAAGAACTTTACGTGTTGATGTTGAGATTAAAAGCTAGTAGCTGATAACGTTACTAGCCAGACTGAGTGTTCATTGTCTTCCTGCCTGTGTTTGTTTCAACATGTTTCTTCTGTGGTCATCACGATGTTTCACTGTAAACCAGCAGCTCATCAAAACATTTATCAGCTCGTTTCATTCCAGGGCTAGATCATAGGGGCATGTAAAACCACACCTGGGTATTTTTCACCCTGACCAAAGTCACAAGCCTCCTTTGTAGACAACAGAGCACAATAAGGAAAACTGAATCACGGCAATATGCGGCACCTTCAGTAACTCCGCCATTACATTCCCACTTTCAGCCTCCTGCTCTGTAAGTTCTAGTTACTCTAGTGGTAGGATGGACTTCGCTATTGTTACATCATTATTGTTCTTTGTTCAAAATATCATTAGAACCCGGTATCCAGAACCTAACTGGATCACAGGCTGATTGTATCATTACACTCCTATGTTTAATTCATCTTCACCCGTTTCCCAAAAGTCTTCAGGCCGTTTGAACTGCTATCTGCCGTCTGCCGTGTGATTATCTTCTCACAATACTGCCGCTGGAAATCTGAGCGCTGTTTTTCTGGGTTCTTTTTTGTTTACATGTCCAAATTTGGAACCTGGACATGGTGAAGTTTCCTAATTTTCCTCATGAGGATATCTGAAACCGTACACAAGAGGCCAGATACGGTTTCGCAGTAGTTTAAGTTTAACCTCATTCCCATAAAAGGGCTCAGTAATGAACTACTTTGATTGGCGTCTCATGGATAGTAAAGAATGGGGCAGGTGAATAATCTCCACAAACACTTGGGTTTTGCACCGTCATTGGAACAGGGTGGATTGTTTTACATGGGTGTGTGCTCATTTAGCAGCCCTGTGTTGGCTGGAAGCTTGGGTTTCTTCTGGAAGAGCTCTCAGGGCACCTGTTCCTGTAGCTGACACACAACAGGAAGTAAGGGGAAAAAAAAAGAAGCTCCTTGTAAATCTGTTTAGCTAGTGTCTGCGTCATCTGGCTGCGTCATCTACCGTAGTGTTAATATTATACCTCCTGGATTTATCAGGAATCACGTGATCAAGCAAAATTTCCCCAGAGGTTAATGTTTACTCAACATTTATTTTTATTGTAAACAAAAATATAATGTATTCCATAATACAGAGCAATCAAAACGGCTAGGCAGTGTATGTACAGTAGGTCACAATGCTTTATCAAAAAAAAACTACATGGTAAGACATTCATAGTTATTAAAAAGTTAATATAACCTTTTAATGAATATTGGCATAGGAGATTTCCATTATTAAGAGCCACTTGCTGAATACTGTAGCTACGTTTATCAGAGTTCAACAAATCACTGTGTGCCCTGGCATGTTCATCATCATATTGGTCAGACAACCTTGTGATAAACTATCAACTATAGTCACATTCATTTCTAAAATCAAGCATTATGATTTAGCCATACAATCATGTGAATACTTTGGGAAAGTGCAAAAGTTGGTCATTGGTGTGTAGGTTCTAGATAAGCGTTAATCCTAGGCCATTTCTTATCCTTAGACTTGTTACATCGCACAGTACAGCTGTCCCACCTCACATTATCTGTCCTGTAAAATCAACCCAGTCCAGCCCAGAGCTGACAGTGCATTTTGCTTGCTTGTTCCAGCCCGGTCTGCTCTCCAGGAGCCTTTTCTGTTCAGAGAGGAACACACGCAGTAGCACTGGTAGCAGAAGCATGGGTAGGTCTCTAACGCTGAAGATGTTTGTGTTACACCAGTCACTACAATGAGCATGTACAGTGCAAAAGTCAGAGACCACCATTTGTTCCTTTCATGTCAAAATGGCCATTAAGTTCATCATTTATTTTTCCGTGTCTGGAGGAAAGCAGGAAACGTTCGATCGGAACAAAACCGTGTATCTCCGAAGTGAAACTTTAACCGGAGAAGGAAAACGTTCTTCACTTCATTACATTAATTAATTACACATTAATGTCAATGGAGACCAGATATCTTCCCAAGCAATTTCGGAGCACCTCTTTTGGGACATTCATCATGAAACGTACAACATGCATTTTCAAATGAACTGAATGAATTTGAATAACGGTGGTACGATGTTTTGTTCCGACAGCTGGTGTATGATATCAGTTTTTTCAGCATTGGTGCTGTATCACCCTGTAGAGTTGATCTCCAACTTTAATCTAACACACCTGATCCAAGTTAAGAAGGCCTCCACAGGCTCCTAAATATTTCAACCAAGTGTGCTGGATCTGAGCTCTCCAGGGTGGTAGCCCTCCATGACCCAACAGCCTTTTCCCTGCTTCCACAGAAACTTTCCCCAGAAAATTCCCAGGAAATTCACTTTTAGGTTTACAGAGAAATCCCAGGGGATATTTGTCTACCTTCGAAGTTCAGTCTTAGTAGCTGGTAGATCTGCATATGTACTTTCCTCAGTAACAGCTTCTTTACTGTGCATACTGTTAGGGCTCCTGTGTTTAACTGTTGGTTCAGTTAAAACTATGGTGGTCTCTGACTTTTGCACAGTGTGTCTTTCCAGAGTGAGGCAACGTTGAGTCTCACGTAATGTCATTTTGTGTCATCACAGCTTAGTTTGCCCACAGATCTTCTAAAGAAGTCGGTACCAGGAGCCCTCTCTCAGCACTCCCATTAACCCTTAGTTTGTGCTTTGTCCAAAGTGGATCAGGGTCCAAGTTTCCGGAGTGTGAGATGAACAGTTATTAACCCGATCCCTAAGACTGGGTCAGCGCAAGTTCTGTTACATTTCTTTGGTTGCCTTGTACTTTCTTACGGCGTGGACATCAGTGTGGATGGTGCCATTGTGCTGCCCATAGGCTTTGGGGGCCTCGGCAAGCAGCGCATGGAGCCCGTTGTTACAATACACTGCAGGGGCCAAAGCACGATCACCACCAGCAGGACCATGATGATGATGAAGAGCAGCAGCTTCTTCCAGTCCGTCAGCCGCTCCAGCAGGCTCGGTCTGGAGCTGGTTTGAGCAGGAGTACTCCTAGCCTGCACACTTGCTCCAATATCAATGCAGATGCAGAAGGCTGGCATGCCAGCTTCCAGCGCTCCCTTATAGCACAGCTTCTCGCCCTCCAGCCAGACGGGCTCCTCCTGCTGCTGGTGACTGGGGAGGCGGCACAGCACCTCCTGGCTGGTGGTAAGGGCTGGGGGTCCGTTTTTGGGGATAGGCGTGGGACGCCGGCAGAACGGGCAGGATATTTTGCTTTCCTGAGGGTCCATTGAGATGGCCATGAGGCGAGAAAGGCACTCCAGGCAAAAGGTGTGGGTGCAGTCCAGCTGCTTGGGCGTTTTAAAGATGTTGTCGTAGGTGTTGAAGCAAATGGAGCACTGCAGCTCAGGGCCCCTTTCCACGTCCCCCTCCAGAGGAGCCACCTGGGTATGCCACAACACCGGCCCTGTCTCCATCTTATGGGCACGTCCTCTGGTTCAGTTATCTAAAAAAAAAAATGTGGTAGATTAAGAATAGCTGTCTTAAATCTTAAGTAGGTATCAGGTTAGTCCAGAATGACAAACTGAGATATGGGTGGTGTGATAATGACTGCATGAAGTTATAATAAAATTAATATTCATGATCACAATCACATTTCAGCACAGCACATCAGTTGAATGCTCTTTTGAACATGGCTGCATTGGACCGGCCACCGCCTGGTGCTACTGAACAGCTGGAATAGCAAACAGGTCACCTCCAACTGCACTGCTCTAATTGAAGGTAGAGGCGCAGGTGCACACTACCACCCACAGCCCAGCAGAGAATGAGCCAGGTAACAAGTGCACGCGGTCCGTAACAACTTATTTAAATGTAAAGCCTCTACTACGCTGAGTCCAGCACTCCTGCTAGGCTCTGCATGTGCCAGTCTGTATGGTCATGCCATCTGCACATCCAAGGGCAAATGAGCCAGGAGCAATACTTTATAGTGCCCTATAAATAGCCAGTATATGATTTACCCTTGAATAACTGGAGTATTTGCGCAACTTGTTGTGGCCAAAATGCTTAAAATATTGAAGCAAAGATTATATATAAAATTACCAACATGAAAAATGATTTTAGATTTTGGAACTGTGCTTCTTATGCAGACATGATCATTATAAAGTTGTGTTGCATAACAGATTGCTATAAATAGCTATAAGAAAAAGTAAACAAATGCTTTGGAATTCCCTGGACCTCTGCATTGATTGCTAATGAAATGTGATCCAATCATTATCCAAGTCACAATTCTAGACATAGCCAGTTCACCTAAAGTACTATCACACACGTAGTTGTACTTTTCATGTCTTTCGTTAAGCACTTTTATTGCACATCCACAGTGCAGGCTAGAAACAATGAGTGACCCCCTGAATTTAGTGACCTGTAGAACCCCTTTAGCAGCACTGCCCCCAGCTAACGTTTCCTGTAGCTCCAAATAAGATTTGTAACATGTCGAGGAAGAACTTTGAACCATTTCTTCCTGTAAATCTGTTCCAGCTCATCCATATTACTGGGATGCCTATGCCTTGTATGCACAGACCTCTTCAAGTCATACCATGGCATCTTAGTAGGGTTAAGGTCAGAACTCTTCAGGTCATACCACAGCACCTCGATAGGGTTAAGGTCAGGACTCTTCAGTCAACACCACAGCACCGTGATAGGGTTAAGGTCAGGACTCTTCAGGTCATACCACAGCATCTTGATAGGGATAAGGTCAGGACTCTTCAGGTCATGCCACAGCATCTCGATAGGGTCCAGGTCAGGACTCTTCAGGTCATACCACAGCACCTTGATAGGGTTAAGGTCAGGACTCTTCAGGTCACACCACAGCATCTCGATAGGGTTAAGGTCAGGACTCTTCAGGTCACACCACAGCATCTCGATAGGGTCCAGGTCAGGACTCTTCAGGTCATACCACAGCACCTTGATAGGGTCCAGGTCAGGACTCTTTAGGTCATACCACAGCCTGCCGATAGGGTTAAGGTCAGGACTCTTCAGGTCACACCACAGCATCTTGATAGGGTCCAGGTCAGGACTCTTCAGGTCACACCACAGCATCCCGATACGGTTTAGGTCAGGACTCTTTAGGTCATATCACAGCACCTTGATAGGGTTAAGGTCAGGACTCTTCAGGTAACACCACAGCATCCCGATAGGGTTAAGGTCAGGACTCTTCAGGTCATACCACAGCATCTCAATAGGGTTGAGGTCAGGACTCTTCTGACTCTCTCTGGCACTAATATTCACCCACTTTCACTTAGAAAATCAACAAAACTAATTTGAGCACGGGTGCCCACATTTGGATGACCATGCACAGTATGTATGACCAGCTGGCTAAACACATGCACACTTAAAATTTAAGGTAACATTTTGTGCTTCAAGTTAACTGTAGTTTGTATAGCCTGTATAGTTTGTCTAAAACTGACCAGTTACTCAGTAAACAGCACACAAACAGATGCCAAATTGGCATTGGGTTCGTTTCAAGTGGGAATATCTGGGGTTAAAAGTGCTGTGCTCTGGATTTATGACCCTGTGTTCCTGCTCTAGAACACCCACTGGTGTTGACACGACTGGTCAAATGACTATAGCAACGGAACACATGGCGTGAGTGTGCAGGGAAAGGTTTTTAAAGGTTACGGAAAAGACCAGATCGGTTCTATCTTTCAGCACAGGGTATATGGCACATCTATAGCCTATTTAATGTTCCTGTAGCTACAAATGCTTTCACTCGGCACGTGCTCGAGTTTCCACGAAAGCTTCGAAACCACCGGTGCGCTTTAAGCGTTCTCTCTCGTCATCAGTATCACATTACGCCACTTTATGCTGAGTCATTTCAGCACCTTGGTCATCATGCTTTAGCATGTGCGCTCGTTCTGTGGGACTCCCGTTGCTAACCGTGTGGAGCAGACACAGACTGCTTTGTTGTCACTGTTTTCGCTGTACTGTCAGCACAAATGCCCTTCAGAAGCCTTTTCAACACTCCCAAAGTCAACGCCTTGCTAGACCTGCCGCACCGATAGTCCGTTATGATGACCTTTAAGCGTGGGAGGCTATTAAGGTAATGTCCAAAGTCCAAAACAACTAGATATAGCCTTATTGTCATGTCGGCACAGCTCTGGTATCAGCACCTGAACACATTGTCCTGTCCTGTTTACCTTTCTATACAAAACAAAGTCTTAACGTCGTTTGAAGTGAATCCACTTTCTGAGCGTGTGCATGTCCTGTATGTGTGCATGTATTTGCAGACCAGGGATAAGAGCCTGTCTGAGAGCAGATGGTCTATTCACACTGGCTTGCTGGGAAGACCTGTCTGGGTGTGTGTGTGTGTACACGTTTGTTTTCATACATTTTCAGGACAGATATGTTTGAATGTTATGCTAGGCATAACATTAGTTACACATAGTTTTTGACTCTGCTGACACTTCTAATGTGGAGTTAAGGTTCATTTTAGAGGCACTTTTTTTTTCTTAAGTTAGAACAGAATCTATGCACAGGTGAGTGCAAAGGTGCGAACAAGTCTGTGGTGTAGGAAACACATCCTGAGTCTAAGGCCTCAACAATTAAATATAATATGCCATTTTTAGTGTGTCTATGTTTGATACAACTATTGTTCGTACTGGGAGTCCTGCTATCCGTTTAACTAGGAAATCTATTTTCCTGCACCTCCAAACTTCAGTCTTATAAGTTGGTTGCATTTCTGCCTCTCACGATCCAAATCATTTAGTGCACATTCAGTGCTGTTGAGGTCTGGACTCTGGTATGGTCAGTCATTGTTCTGATAACATCAGCATCTTTTTGTTTGATGTGACTACTTCCTTTTCTCACTAAGTGTTTCCCGACAGATACAGCAAGTGTTTTCCTACCAGGTCTTCCTTATGGCTGTTAGGAGCCACATTTTGTAATGACTAGATTTGGATGCCTTTACTGGGAAAAGTCAGACAGGGAATTTCCTGTACCCTGGGATGTTTACCACTGTTGGTAGACCCGTATGCTTCCATACACCTGCAAATTCAGCTACTTCCTTCACACTATGATCTTTGGCAAATCCATATACAATCACTCCTTTTAGCCAAGCACTAACATCTGCTCTGGACATGGAACGAGACATTCCCTGCACTGTACCATCTCTTCTCAATCTATGAATCCCATCACTCACACCCCCAGGTATTCATAAGCACATCACCCTTTTACAGCACCATCTACATGAGCCTGAAGTTACTACCGCTTTAAACAAGCAAGGTGGCTAATTTTCTGTCTGGTGAGTTTACATGCATAGTCAAAGTCCTGGCATTGTATAAAAACAAACAAATGTGTGTGTGTGTGTCTGTCTGTCTGTCTGTGTGCTCCTCTCACTCTGCCTGCAGTGCACAATGCTCCTGTTTGTTCTCCCTCTTATTACTCTCCCCTTGGCATTCCTGGACAGCAGGCCGGTGCCCGGGTAGCACAATGACAGACAGAGCCTGTGGGTTGGGAACAGCTCCTCCAACAGCACCTGTGACTCGCACACTCAGCGTTACTCTGCTTCTACCTGAGGAGCGTGGAGATAGGCCATGTGTGCGCTACACATTAACCCAATTGCCCTCCAGTTTCTCCAATATCTGACCCAAGCTGTGGGTAAAACATTACACATGACCTAATTCCCCTAGTCCACTTCTCGGGCACTCTCAAAAGTCTTAACCATAATGTGCTGTACAGTGGCATGAGCGGCAAGCTTGAGGTACAAGGTTGGAATGAATGTGTGAAACTTGTTAGACTAATTTTGTAGGCTGAATTTGAGCAAATACAAACAGACAGATCTGTAAATATACTCTCACCATATATCAGTGTATATCATTTACATTAGCGGGAAATGCGATGGGGAATTTATTGTATATTTATATTGCAATTAGTTGACCATTGACCCGTAGCCTAAAGGGGGTTCCATTTGTTTCCCTAAAGAACCTGTTACTTGACGTTTTGGTAGTGCTTAATATTACAGAAAGTTCTAGGTATTAACTTTTTGTTATTGACATGAAAAGCCTTACCTCATGTGTGTGTTCATGTGGAAAACCATTTCTAACATAATGTAAAGTTTCTAATGGGGCCACTTGGTGTAGAACCAATAAAACAATTTCTACTATTGTTTATACCTCACACTTACTCTGTTTGCCTAGAACCTGGGCATGTTATGCAAATTGCCATAAAGAACACCAAATAAAGAGGTAGTACATTTCAGCTTGCAACACACAGTTACCTGGTTAATACATAGAAACTGCATATGAATACTGGATAAAAGAATAAATGAATGGTCCCTCTTTTGTTAAAGAGGTGTGTGTGAAGAAAGCCCACTTAACGTAAAGGCTTTATTCTAATGTAAGGTGACTAGAATCTCCATGCGTCCAACCCAAGAACCACTTGGGACCCTTTGTTTTTAAGAGAGCAGGCTAATTATGCAGTTAATCTGCATTAACTTTTCAAAAGTTCTGCAAGTTTCAGTGGCCAGAGTTCTTTTGCTGTGAAATGCTCAGAGATGGTCCCAGTGGTGGGGATGAGAACCTATAAGCTCCCTCACAGAAACCTACTACATGAAATGCTTAGGAATCCACTGCTTACAGTAGTTTTGAGATTGGGTCTAAAATGGATTTTTTATGCCCATTTATGATGGAGAGGTACATGCAGGGCAAGGCAGTACCCAATAGTAGCCATATGCACTACGTATAAAACTGGAGATGTTCACTGATTGTTCTGGATAGTAAATACAATGTCTATTTTTGAGCTGCAGATGATGTGACCACTGGTATCCATCACCACCACTGTGAAGACGAAGATAAAAAAAAAAGTTTCTCTACAATTACACATGTCATATTATACCACTCGGCATCACTTAGTTTAGAACTTTAACCTCTGAACTACGTAGAGTTTTTTAAATATTGGTGGAAATTCTTTTTATTATTTAACAACTAAGTTATGCAGTCATTAAACTGGGGAGCTAAAGTGTGAAGGCCCTTAGAATAGAAGGGGTTAACTACCTGTGTACCCTACCTGTCCCATGCGTCAACGTTAGAGGTAATTCTAGTATGTTTGGTCTCTAACGGCTGCCCAACATGTCAGACTAGTCTTACCGCAAAGTCACAATGTCAACGGTCTCTATTCAGGTTTTAAATCCGGATCTGACTTTTGTTTCCTTTCCAAGCCAGCTGTAAGAGACATCAGCCACATGCCCTGATCCCCAGCAGTGCAGGCTGTAGTAACACTCACCTGCTTGCACTGTGCTGAGCTCACTCCTCCACCTCCTGTTTTAGCCTCTCTCGGGACGGAATCGCATTCTCAGATCTGAAGTTGTCCTCCGTTCAGCAGGTGTAGCAGGGCAGTATCTCTTATGGCAAGTGCTGTCCACTCTGGACTGAAGACCTCTGGGCTACTTCATATGCTCTTCGTGTTCCTGCTCTGACACTGTCTCGTCTACTCTCTCACCTGCCTCACTTTCCTCTCTCCCTTTTCAGTCAGTGCTGCCTGTGGAAATGACACTGATAGGCAGGAACAATAACGTAGCCTAGAGGGAGTGTTAGGGAGGGGGGGGAGGGGGGTGGTGGCCGGGATGAAGGACGGGGGAATTTTGGAGTGTAACATTTCCAATAGCTCTCTCTACCTGTCTTTTCTTTTTCTGTCTTTCTGTCCTCTGTGATACGGTTCAGTTTCCCTCATCTGTTCTTGCAGGATCGGGATTGTATTAAGCTGGTTTGCCTTTTTATGCTTATTGAAATGTACATTAAGATGTCATTTCTCCACTTTTTGATCAGGTAGGCTGCTGTCGGCCGAGTATGCAAACCTGAACTGACTAGCCAGGAGATGAAAGCGTTGCCTAAGCAAACACTGAGGACACAATGGCAGTTTGCCTATCCAAAGTAAAACCGTTGGTGTACCAACATCCAAGCAGTCGTGTTTAGCTTCAGAAAAAAAAGATGGAAACATCTGCACTCTTCTAAATAAAGGTGCCCAAACAACAAAAAAGCTTTCTTGGAGCAATGCCATAGAAGAACCACTTTTGGAAGAACCTTACAATGAATGCACTGTGAAGCACCATGTTTGTACTGTAAGTGAGACGTGAAGACGCTACAACATAAAAAAAAAAACACCACTTAATGACAGCCAAAAAACTTAGGCACCTCTTTATAGGAGTGTAGTTGATTCAGCAGTGTAGTTAGCGACATTAGCCTTGTAGCACCAGTGCACAAACTCAAGAAGTAAACTTTGGGCACCAAAGTTAAAATTCTCAGGCTTATACCACACTACAGCTTATTACTCGATAACAACATGCACTATAATGCAACAACGCTACAAGGTTTGGACACTGTCCTGGCCACTGAAGGTCCTAACTTTCATTTAAATACAAGCATTTATCCAAATAACCGTACACTGTAGTTACATTACAGAGGTGGGCACATGTAAAGTTTGGAGTCTTACCTCAAGACTCATCAGTCGCAGTGGGAAACACATCAGTGCCTTGTAGACCCTCCAACTAGGCCTAATGATTTCTGTGAAACATTAAAAAACAAGTGTCTGATTCTTCTTCAAGTTCTTTAGCAACTAGCCTAAACTGGACCACCCAGTGGAATATTAGTCAGTTTGGATTTTTTATGGAGTTATGGGCTAGCTGAACTTTTGGAGGAGGACTACATTTGACACCCCTCCTCCTTCCAGTCTAACACCCTATAAATTCACAACTCTACCCATCATTTCCTGTGATGACGTTTTCGCCATCCCCACCACCACACCCGCTGTCAGTTTCTCAGTCCTTTCTGTTGGTCATGTCACTGTTTGGCAGGGTTGGGGGCTTTAGCACCAAGTCCAAGTTCTCTCCCATCCCTTAATCACACTTTCCCTTCATCCTACAATCATACACTCGGGCATGGTCCAAACTTGCAAATACGTTGTGGCATCTAGATAGATACTGGAATGCAGGCTCTTCCATTGGTTAAGACTTGAGGAGATGGGCAGAAAGCCTAATGTCTGAGATTAACCGTCAATATAATTAAGACTGAGAGTGAAATCAAATCATGTTTTGATTTACAACATGAGACCAATTCTGTAAACAAACTAAATAGTCACTCAATTGTGGAAGTGCTAGATACATCTCTGATTGTGAGTAATTATTCTAACCAGGTGTTCAAATAATACATGTTAATATATCTGTTGTAAGCTTCAAGTGAAACACCTTACTTGTTATTTACACAATCATTTTACAAACTTCCAAAGTTTAATATTCAAACCTCAAAGTTTAATCTACAATGTCCATAAAATATCCATAAAAGTGAATTACTGTTATCTTAGTGCTATCAGACTTTTGTCCTATAACTGAGCTAGCAGTTAGCATCTTCACAGAAGTGTTTTTTTTTCTTGTTTTTGACATAATTCTCATGTTTATGGCCTAAACTAAAACTATAACTCGTGATGTTTGATTCATGATTGGTACAGAACGGAACTTCCTTTCGCGCTGGCCCGGCCAGGGAATCGATCCCCTACCACGGAGGGCAGCAGTATAACTATGATTATCACCTGCAAGACGGAAAGAAGATCAGCAAACCTTTTTTCTTGTTTGTTTTCAAATAAACTTTCATCACCCATCCTTTGGAGGAGACTGTTTATTATCTTGTGTGAATTTACAATTCTTATCACAGTAGCTTCTCGCTAATCTACAGGCGGTAGAACTCTAACATGAGATTTAAACGCTCTTGGCCAGTCTTCACTGGTTAGAACTCCTTTAATCCAAGCAAGAAATCATAAGCCTGTGCCGTTTGTTTACTCTACATGTTTTATGGCGGGCTTAGCTGGAAGCATTAAGAATACCAGCAACTGCTGATAGCAACTGCCGCTCAGCATGGGTTACTGAGTAACTTGATCACAAATACAGCAGTGTCATATTAGCCATGACATTTGCTGGACGGCTATTGCACGTGAAGAGCCCGGGATGGAGGTGGGCAACAGATTTGCCATCATCTACACCTCTTTACACAGAGAATATGCTTTTTGAATAAATGATGAGGAAGAGGCAGGGCATTAAGCTGCCAGTAATGTCAGTTAGTCAAATGAGGAAGCTAGACAGTGCACGTGAGAAAGAGGGTGAATACGCTGATAAGAAAGGCAACAAAGGTGAGGGTAGTGTACCGCTCCCCCAACCTCTGATCACCAGCCATTATAATAATAAAACACCCTCAGGCTTTCTGGTAAAACTGAACCAACCGGTTCAGGAAGTAAACAAAGTGCATGTAAAGAGGCAAGCATGGCGGGCCAACCTGGCCGTAATCGGTTAATCTAATATAATCCAGCTTTTTAGTCTAATAACAACTCACTCAGCTTCGGGTTTCTCTCTGTTGTCCTGAATCTCATTTTACAAGAATGTGAAGTATGCCTCGCCGATACTCTGAAAGTCATGCATGATCTCACACATGAATGCTCGCATGGTCACTAAGAGAGCACTGATGGGACTCAATAGAGGGCAAACCTGAGACGTCCACATGACTATGTGAAATAAAGGTGAAGTATCTGTTTCCCATATGTGCTTGTTTTTAATAGTTGTTCCGTTAAATAGCTCCGTTAAGCATTTTGAATTTGAGAGATGAAATGCTGAACTCCAGCAACAGTATAATAAACTATATCACCTGCACCTTGCTTTTTATTTTGAGCCTTCTAATACACATATAACCTTTGTGTGGTTGCCTGTATTTCATTTGTGCATGACTATTTCCCAATCTCTCTTTATCCCTTAGTATTAAACAGGCTGTTTTGCTTACTGTGCTTTTAAGACTCCTATATGTAAATGAGCTCTCTTCTGATTGGCCGCCCTGTAATGTACCTCTTAAAAAAGCAGTAAGCATGTAAGTAAACTAGTAAACTTTATTTAATTGGTAAACTCAGGATTCTACAGTAGATGATATAGACATTTATATATATATATATATATATATATATATATATATATATATATATATATATATATATATATATATAATTTTTACAGGTATATATTATATATACATATATATTGTAACATATACTGCACAAGTGAGTTACTATCTATATTATCAGTACCTTGCTTTTTGTTCTGTTTCCTGAGGTACACTTAGAACAGTAGTGTGGTTGTATGTTCCAAAATGTCATAATTCATTTCTATATGACCATTATCCAACCTTACTTCATGCTTTAGGATTTAACAGGCTCTTCTTCTTACTGTGCCTTTAAGACTAATGTATGTAAATGAGCTCTCCTCTGATTGGCTTCTTTGTGTGCCTTCCCTGTGCCTCAAGCAGTGAGGGTGCAACTAACCTGCTGTAGGCTGAATAGATGCATAGATGTAAATGAGTGATTCTTACAACATCACAGAAGCAATGATTTCAAAAAGAGCTGTTTCTGCAGCATGGTTTCTATATATGGACCATATAGACTGGGGGATAAATGGCATGATCTAAAAGGCACCCAGTATTTGTTATGTTTCCTCTCCCTTATTATTTTATGCATGTAAACAATCTGCTAAGTTGTAAAGTCCAAAAGAGGGAACACTCTCTCCCCCAGAAACCACTTTTCCTAGATGCCCAAACCCCCTCAGTGGAATTCCAGCCTTTACCTTTTTATAAGGTGATGTCGTCACATAACACTTATTGCACACCTACCGGCAAGCTTGGCACACCATCACACAACACACAGCAAACCAGTAAAGTAAAAACCAACCACTCAGCTCCAATCTGGCTCGCAAAGCTGGATCAGGTCAACCAGCTTGTTCTACCGGACTCTCAGGATCAGACTCAGAACATCAAAACTGTTACCTTGCGTGTTTAAAGTGGTAGTAGCTTCAGTCTCCTACAGATGGCGCTATATTAGAATGATCAGGTTATAAATACCTGAAGGTGTGAGAAAAGGGATTCACAGGTTGAGAAGAGGTGGGACAGTGCAGTAAATGTCTTGTTCCATGTAAAATGGCTCCAAAGCAGATGATAATGACTGGCTAAAAGGAGTGACTGCATTTGGATGTATAAAAGACCATAGAGTAAAGTAAGTAGCTGAATCTACATGTGTATGGAAGCGTATGGTCATACAGGTCTACCAGCAGTCCAGTCTACAGGAAACTCTCCACAGAATTGTGCCAGGGAAGGCATCCACCAAATCTGGCCCAACTGCACAATTCTTTAATGCAAGAGTGGCTGAACATTAATGTGGCCTACATCTAGAAACTTCATGTCCGTGCTAAACTGGATTGAAGCTGTTATTTGTGCTTGCGGCAGGATTTAAACACCTGTAGGTATGTTTCAGCCACAGGAGACTCGTTTTTGGTCAAGCATTACTCCATGCCATACCAGTTATATTAGAAAATTCTGGTTCAGGTTTTTTTGGTTCCTGATCTTCTGCATAGTGTCTCTTTCCTGTTCTATGAATCCTCCCCCACGCACCCTCCAGCAGTTGTGGGATGTGTCAACCTACCAGGACCCTATTGAGTCACTCTCAGACCAACCAGCTGCGGTCCATGCTGCAGACGGCAGTTACTCAGGATATTAGCTCGGATTAGATTAATGTGATTAACTATAACTATGTATAATGTAAGGTAGCTTGAAATGCCCATGTATTCTCTATTATTCCCTTTGTGCAGATTATGAATATACAGAAAGTCTGTAACATGGTTCAGTTTAAATGGTTATGGTAATATAGCTTAGCCTTGACCTGATGTCGCTGTTTTTGGTGTATTTTTTCATTCAGCTTCATTAAGAATAGGATAGGAATGCCTAGTCTCTAAGCAGGAGATGAACTTACATGTGAACTTCAAAAAACACTTCTCTGAAAGATGAAGGTGACACATAATAGTCCTTTCCATGTCTTTGATAGAGGAGTTATATGATGTCTGCATATAAATGTTCTGCTACGGTTCAGAGCCATTTTTTCTTTCAGCCTGTTTATCATCACCATGACCTTGATGGTCTATGAATAGCAACATCTGTTGATTTATGTAGAATAGAGACCAAAGATAAGCAGTTTCATGGCATTAAACGGAGGAGGCATGTGGATGCTGTGGGGTGTAAATAAATTGCTTGTGTTATCCAAAAACAGAGCGAGTTTCCTCTGTACAGGCGTTTGTGTAATGTGTTCTGAAGTCGTTTATTAGTCATAGATGTTCAGGTTGAGGCAGGAAACAATAGAAGTTGTGAGTGGGAGGTTTCTGAAAAAGCAGTTTCTGTTGTTATTGATGAAGGTGCTTAAGAAACTTAAGCTGCATGGCTAACAACAATTAGCTGAAGAGCTATATGGAGCTTTTGCTGACAAAGTCTGTCAGTGGCAGTGTTTTATTTAACAGGATAAGCACTAAGAACAAGTTTAGAAACGGACTACTTTGGAAAAGTGCACTTACAAAAAGTTATGGATAAACTGTCCTTTAATGAAAAAGAGTCAAACTGGTGAAATGTCTAAACTCACATGTTGATCACAGCAAAACCCACTCATTAGATTTCTCGTCCATCCGAGGTAATCACAGAACCTCCCTTTCGTGAGGCTTCTTTTGTCCTATGCTGAAGCACTACAAGTACAGCTCAATCATTTCAGCATTCTTTAGCGAGATGGGTGCAGACAAGATGGTCAGACTGCAGGATGTGCAATGTTAACCTCCTGAGACCCAAGCGTCCTCATATGAGGTGCTTCTCTGCACCATGATACTTTTTAAAACATTGACCCTTTGGACTCATATGAGGACATTGCTTTTTGCCAAAACAGCTTCCTGTACAAAGACAACGTTTAGTTGTTATACTTGTTAGGCCCTACTAATCACAAACAGCTAGGAGAAATTAAAATTGCACACCAAGCAAGTCTGGGTTTCAGGAGGTTAAATAAGGCATGTTAAATCAGACATGTCATGCTATGACTTTGTTGCTGCTAGATACAAAAGGAGAACTCACACGGCTCTCATTTTCCATGACTAATAATGATAAGTAAGCTGTCATGCTTATTACCCAACCCCATGCATGCACAGCTGAAATGTGAACACTTAATAATCAAAATGACATTAAAATGTAAGTTAGTTATACAGACAGCAGCAATAAAATGTGTCTAAACAAAATCATACTGTGATAGAATAGAAGTTATGAATATTTTGCGAATGCTATGTTTATCAAAGAATCACCGCTTCCAGTTTTAGTTTCACCTTCCCATACACTTCAGCCAATTTGCTTTTTACATGACATTAAACCCCTGTGAGACTAAATCTCCATTAGAGTCTTTGTTTGGCTGTAGGTCCTGTTCTGGTGATAACTGTGAAGGAAAACTAAAGACTACCAGCTATTAACCCAGAGAAACCACCAAAATCACAAGCATAATCTGTAGTATCAAAAAGCCGTCAGACTTCAGACTTTACAAACACACAAGTTCTGTCTCATTATTCAACACCGTCACAGCAGTATTTTATCTGATAAGTGTTTCTCACCATTAAAACTCAAAGGTTGCAAAAGAGGTTTTTTTTTTTAGTTATTTTTTAAAAAGTGGGAATATCGAGCACTCAAACTTGAACACTGTGTAATCAATTTCAGAATGATAAATTCTTTCCAAATATAGTTATTATTTCATATAGTAATATATACTGCAAAAAATGTGTTTCGAAAAAAAAAAATGTTTTTTCGAAAATTGCAAAGTCATATGATAGTATGTCCATGAAAGATGTTATTCTGTGACCAAAAAAAAAAATCTAGCAAGCTACATGAAATGTAGTCAAGTTACATGAGCTGCTACAGTTCCTTCAGAACTTACTGAATTTCTACCAGTTACTGCACATAAAGTATTTAGTTACTAGGGAAGTAAATGCATACACATATACTGTCCTGTGTTAGGATAATGTGCAGGTTTATTTTGGTTACTTGTTCTCCTTTACACTTTTCTGGGTCCATTTTGACAAGGACCTGTATAATACAGGCAGAAATGTGTTGTCTGTTACGGCTAGTACAGGAGAAGCAGCATCAGTCTATTTCTGATAGCTAAACTACCTGGATGGATACAGAGGACATTAATAGCAAAAGCATTCCATGTGTGAGGCAAGACTGGAACCAAATACAGCCATAAATAAAGGCCAACAGTTTGGAGGAACCCCTGTGTAGTATTATAGTGTAGAGTCAGACAGAACACTACATTACATTGTTTTAGTGTTAGACTGCTGTCTAACTGGCTCACATTGTCTGAACTGGCAGGATTGTGTAGGCTAATGCTGATTCATTGCATTATCACCTTGAGGTTTGGTAATGTTAGATCATAAACAGGAACTGAGGGAATAGGCTGCATTTGTCTACTGTCTTTCCATTACACAAAACCAACAAGCCTATCTGAATATCAGTCATTGTGTTTGTGTTATTGCATTTAAAAAAGGTCATTAAATAAATTACTCATTACCATCAGGAGTAGTGGAATTATCAATACTGGCTAACACCTGTAGCATTTATAACTGTATGACAGACATAACTAATATTTTACCTAGTCAGTTGCAGTTTTACAGTGACTCTTTTAGTAAACAGTCCTGGCATAGAGCTGCTGCCTCTGTTTTTCTAACAACTGGACAGAACAACAGAACAGAACAACTGGCAAGTCAAATTATTTTATGCTGAATATATATATATATACTGAATATATATATATATATTTATATATACCATTTTACTTTTTCTCTTTGTTTTTAGTAGTTTTGTAAGCCAGATAACTTATTTTAAGCGAATTTCATTCAATAATCTAATAATAAACTTACAATTTATTATACAAATATAAGATCATTTTACTTGCCAAGATATAATTTTATGGAGTGCAGTTAGTGACGTAGCCCTGTTCATGAAGAGCTACTTCCCTGAGGAGTCTAGTTCAAAACTACAATGTGCCACATCTGCTCCAGCTGATTTCTTCTAAAACCCCGTATCGACTGGATCACATGCATCAGCATTGTGTGGGAGGAGGCATGTGTGATGTAGGTTGGAACTAAACTCTGTAGAAAAGTAGAGTCAACCCACCCACAGGCCTGTCATGTTTCTAAATTTACCAAAAGTATGAAAAAAACTTACCAATGCTACGAGTGTGTGGATACATCACATGTTTCTGGGACATATGTCTTTGTGGAGTTAGTGTGCTTCTTAGTCCAGTACTGCTTCAACTCAGCAGGACAAGGTATGTGCTCTTACTGTGTGTGGTCCTGCACACTGTGTATTTGCATGTTCAAGGAATGTATACACGTGTGGACACCTTTTGAAAGGCACACAAATGAGCCCACCAGTACACAAACCTGGGACATTAATGTAAATTAATATGAAAGGCCTTCTGTCCAGCTTCTGAAGGCCTAACCAACAGGGCCATCACATAAAAGTGTTAACAGTTGCAGAGTTCAAACACAACAAACAAGTAGTCAATATATACAAACAAACCACCAAAAATAAATAAATAAATCTGCTAGTAAAGCAATAGTTTAGTTTACTTTTGACATAATTATGAAAACACTGTGGGTTCCTCAGTTCTTCTGGGGTTGCGTGATGGTAAGCCGTTTGCCTCCAAATGCTTCTTCTATTAGATTGTCGCACCTCGTTTTTCAGCACCAAGATATTTATGATTCATTTGGTTTTTTTTCTGATTGTATCTTTTATATCTGTTTTACTTGTCATTTATTCAGTTCAGTTGTTTGTTTCAACAGTATTTCAATTTTACAACAGTCAGATGTTTTTCAGTTTACTTCCTGTAATATGATGAGGTTTGCTCCCCTATATTCCAAACAACAACTCACGTGCCAAGACTTTAATAAAAATGGTTCCATTTTCTTTCAATCGAAAGGCAATGTGCTGTAAGTGTCTTATGTTTCTGGAATCTACCTGTGGGAAATGATGAAATCAACTGAATGTCTGTTTCTCACAATGGACTGCCACGTAAAATCGTATAAAGTAAATTTAGCCTGGTTCTAAATTCAGTTTCATTAGACACACTTGTTTTGGCAACAACAGCAAATTGGGTAAAGGGTCACTAAATATGGATATGGGTGGAGCCTTCTGTCCACACTCTGCAGTTTTCATATGTAGGTGTGTATGTTTTTCTAAAAGCTTCAAGGTATGGATGACATGCTGTAGTACCACCGAAAATCAAGAGGGTGGTGTAACTGCTCAAAATCGTCCATGTCAGTGTTAAAGAAACTTGGAAATATGTGGGAGTGGTAGCTCTAAACCCAAATTAGACAACAGTTAGCATTAGTGTCTGAAATGGACATGTTTACTTGTGTACGTAAATTGGGGCATGAATGAGCTCTAAATGTAGCTCAGTACAGAAGGCATGCAGCAATGACTAAGAGATTTAGCTGTTTATGGGCCAAGCGTTAAAAAGGCCAAGATGGTTATTCGAATCACCTTTAACCGTGACCGTGTGACTCCTGGGAGTTTCACACACTGTAGAGAATGATGAAACAAACAGAAAACATCCAGTGATCCAAGTTCCTCTTAATGAGGAAAACATCTAAGCTGGTTGAACTCAACAGAAAAGGCAAAAATGCTCAAATACAAGCTGCAAAATACAGGAGGTCCTGGGGGCCCAGGACCCTCTAATTAACCCACTGGATCTCAAACTTCTGGGGGGTTTCTTCAAAATAAACTTATTTTCATTAGCCTGTCCATTAGAGAATAACATAGGTACAAACAATAAAGGTCAATGTTAAGTTGCTTCACCCACAATCTTTTGTCTTCATCAAGCTTCTGTCTTGGGTCTTCTTAACTAATTAACACTGGTCTGCCTCAAGGTGGCGCTGTTGCAAACTGGTTCTTCATAGTCCAGCAACTGTAGCTATACAAGATATCAAGACGATCAACTTGAGCTGTACAGGACACCACTGAAAAACCAGGGTTGGGTTGGTAGAAAGAACGCTATTGTTACTCATTTTATCTGAAGATGAAAATAAAACACTATGTGACGTGTAAGAGCTCAGTTTATGTGTAATAGAGTTCTCTACTAAACCAAGAAATAGTGTATTTAAAAAAACAACTGAACATATTAGTAGCACTATAGCAAATGAGTTATCACCGCACCAACATGGGAGAAGCCAGCCAATATGGGAACCTCGAACAACCAGGGCATATTTTACACATGGCTTAAATAAGAGATATTTACAGTGGTCTTAAATTGGCAAATGAGCATCTCCAAAGCAGCAAAAAAAAAAGAGTAGCATATATTGGGTAGCACAAATGTGGCTTGGTCTGATCAGTCCCAATTTCTGCACGATGGACTTCGTAGATCAATAAATCAATAAGTATATCCAAGTGTCATGCGCTAATATATCAGCTCATAGATATATCAGTTCATGCACTAAGTCCATGCTGATGTTATATTTTTAGAATTCAGTTTAATGAAAAGTAAACGGGGCCAAAAATGCTCTCACCAAAACTAGGTTATCAGATTACCACAGTGAAACGGTTGGCTCACTGTTGGCTCACCGTTGGTTCACAGTTTGCTGTGCTGAGCTGCTAGCAGGCAATGATGAGTGAAAGAGGTGGGATGTGAACCCCCTACTGTGAAACCTTTTACATCTTTCAGCTGGGCCAAGAAAAACCTGACTGCAGTTGTACTGATATAAAACGTGTTTGCTCATCTCCAAGGACGAAGATCTGGTTCGCTTCTGCTTTGGGCAATCCAAATATTTCCATGTTAATATATATTTACATTACCATTTACATTAATGGCTTTCAGTAGCTCTTATCCAGAGCGAGATGGAAGTGCTTAGTGTTCAGTTAAAGAATGTATTCTTGCCAGTACAAACAGGTTACAGTTCAAACTGCTCAAACAAGGGCCAGGGCTGATAGCTAGAAAGAAAAACCCGGAGTTAAACACAGCATGAGTGCACTGCCTAGCAATCCCTACACAGTGCTTAAACCTAGAAAGCAGATAATGAGTTAAGCACAGCAAAAAGTGCAACACAATGCATTTCAATATACATTTAATTACGAATCTCTCAAGTGCTCACTTAAGTGCACTTAAGAGATGAGTCTTCAGTCTGCGTTTGAAGACCCTGAGAGGGTCTGCTTTGTGGATAACCAGTAAAAGTTCATTCCACCATCTGGGTACCAGAACAGAGAGCCACAATCTTGCTGCTTGTGTTCTATGCATCCTAAAGGATGGCAGGTCAAGCCAAGCTGGCCTGCAGTGGAAGTCCAAAGAGGAGTGGGTTGCAGTAGGCCACTCTTGAAATGACAAGAGACTAGATTAGCAAGTGGGAGTCCTCTTGAGAGAGAAATAGTCGAATCCTCCGGATGTTGTGAAGGAGAGATCTGCATGACTGAGTCCGGTTCGCAGCATGGGTTAAGAACGATAACTGCTCATCCAGAATCACACCAAGGCTTCTTGCATATACTATCAATGTTAAGAAACAAAACTGAATAGCTCAGCTAAGGGACTCCCAAAGAAAGGCAGAAATCACATTTTACTGTTATTGTAAAAAATGTGAACATTACAGGATGCAAATCAACATACCTCATCAAGGGGCAGTCGTGGGCTGGACGTTAGGGAACCAGCCTTGTGAAAGGGGGGTTGCTGGTTTGATTCTCTGACCGACAGTAATGACTGAAGTGCCCTTGGGCAAGGCATCTAACCCCCAACTACTCCTCGGGCACTGTGGATAGAGCTGCCCATCGCTCTGGGCAAGTGTGCTCACTGCCCCTTGTGTGTGTGTGTGTGTTTCACTTCACAGATGGGTAGAATGCAGAAGACAAATTCCTCTGTATGCAAACACAATTAGAACAAAATAGGTTAAAAGTCACTACTAATGATTGGCCTCGCCTGGTAAGCTGTTTGTTTTTCAACTCGTAGTTCCAGAAACCATTTGCCATCACTGTGGTTAACCAACAGTACACAGTGTAATATAAACAAATGCGATCTATATTAAGGACTGTACTAGGCTTTGGTAATATGGTAAACAGGTATTAAAGAAGGTCACCTGGAGAGATGCCGTGGTACGATATTAAAGAAGAAGTCATACCTTTATGACACACTGGACTTTATCCTAAGAGATTAGCCACTTTGTTTACTGTATTTTATATCGCTGCCAGTAAACCCACAAGGTAATGCCTCTTGTTTACCTGTGACTTAAGATCTACATGAAGAGGAGTTGTGTTTTTTACAAAGCTACATAAAAAAGTGGTCCCATAGTGATGATCTTGGTTTTGTGGCGACAGCACGTTTACCCTCCAGCTCTTACCAGATCAATTTGTTCTGTTCACCAATAAGGGCATCTCTTTTTCCCATCCGGCCCCTAAAGTGATCAATGAAATCCTGCTCTGCAAACAAAACAACAGTTATCCTGGACTGTCTTTGGCATATAAAGTATTTTAACACATGTAACAGCAAAACATCTTGCTAGAACTGGCTCTGGGTTGCTATGCAGAGCCTGTCAGATGATGACGAGTGCAACACATCTCACTAATCTTTACAGCAACCATCATCCACGTGAGATCACCTCTGTCTTTCCCAGCTGCCAACGGCATTCTAGGAAATGAGGAGGAAGCGATTGATAGATACTCCATTCCTCTTCATAAAATGATGACTATAAAACAGTAGATCAGATATAAACCCACTAAGACCGTAAACAAAACTAGGTATACGACAACAACAACAACAACAACAACAGATGATTATTTTATGTTTCCTGCACATAAGGAAAATGATTTTAATGTATTTAAAATGAGTTTAACTGGAAGGAAAAAAAGGAAACGGCTTACATTTAAATCAGCGGTTTACTCAGTGTTTGGCCTTGAGTTGCTCTTGAGTCACATTGCCACTCTGTGTTCTATTTCTGATAGTCTATATTAATGTGATGCCTTCTCTCATCATTTGCCAGTATATCCATGGCACTCTTCCACTGACACTGAATAATGTGATTTGCTTGATGCTGTTGTTGTTCCTCAAAGCATAAAGTATAAAAGTGTACAAATATAGAGACAAACTGTTTCAGGACTGCATGGCTGGCCATAAATATATTAAATATCTCCAATATTTTGCAGATTTCCAATGTGTCCTAGGGTTTTTGTAAGTATTCTAGGTGGCATCTTTGTTTTGTTGCCCGTGGTGTCAATTTTCAGATGATTTACATGCGTGTCGTTTGGCAATGCAAAAACATATGCATGCAGAAAACTGCCTGTTGTGTCAGCCAGCACTGAATTTATACCATCGCACTTTGAACGGACTAATCTCTACCCATGCCACAAAACCCTTTAGCTTAACAATTAAAGTCACCAAAGTAGTCTGCGTTCTTTCTGTTTGGTACTCACACAGTATCTAGTGCAAAAACCCTCGGAACGTTCTGCACTCTCAGCATGATGGCGTTCTATGGGCTAGTTAACAGGTATATCCTGTGTATATTTGGTTTCTGCAAAATTCAGCAAAGTGTAATCTTAAATAATACACATATATCAGCTCAGGGCATTCAGCTTGCACAGGGTTTCCCAAACCAGTTTTCAGGGCTCCCAACCATTCTAAATGTCCCTTTACCCCATTGTATTGTGAGTACAGGTGTTTGTAATATTCAATCAGCTAATCAGAGCACAGCATTCATATAGCCAGGGTGCTAATATAGGGATGGGGGGCTGGGGGTCCAGGACTATTTAAATACCCTCTTAGACCCCCTAAATATCTCAAAATCAAAATTCTGGAGGGAGCCTTATGAATGATTATAATGTTGGGGTGGATATTAGAGAAAGATACACATTTTTTTTAAGACCCAATAGCTGTAACTATGCCAGTGATGCCAGTGACACCTCCATAAAACAATATCCCATAGCATAGCTGTGAATCTGAAAACAATGGGAATTCCCTCCAACGTTGGTAGAAAGACCAATTTTGTCAAACAGAAGACCAAAGAGGAGACGTGCAGGATCTCAGTTAAACTTATTACTACATATTATGAGACCTTATCAATAACAAAACACTGACAAATAAGATAACACCGGAACAGGATCTAAATTACACTTATGAAGAAGTGGAATGGAAATACAGTACCAGTAAAAGTTTAGACACACCCAACTGAATGGTTGTTGTTTGTGATCCTAAAGACTCTACAGGCTTACACTTAACAGTTCCAACCGATGAGACGTCTGATAAAATAAATATCCTGATATACCACATACTTTTGATGTATTATATTTCTGCCATATCGCCACCAAAACTTGTATCTCTCTTTTTGCACAATTTAATAGCTCTAGTTTTAAATGAAGAATATTCAGGATGGACAGACCAATAGAACACATTTAAACTGCTTGACATATCCTGTTATATGAAGCTGTTTCATGCTCCTGTAAATTTCTATTATGTATGGTTTTTAAGGTGACTACGTAACTTCATTAGTGCTATTTTATGATTTCAAGGTCACTTTTAATCTAGAGTAACACATGAAGCTACAAACAAGCAAGGCTTTTATGAGTAGCTGTGTCTAAACGTTTGACTGGTACTGTATACTTGCAAAACACACCAAACACACTTCATCAGTACACACAAACTCCTTCACTTTAATTCACTCCATAGGACACACTGCACCCAGGAGAAGCTTACTAAGATTTATTCTAGGTTCTGGATCTGCTCTTACACTGAAATGTTCTGGTGGGAGATACAGAGCCTTATCAAGATCATAACTAATATTAAGATTCCTTTACGCCCATGGTTGACCTGGTTAGATGAAGATGCCTTATCAGTGGAGGAAGTAACACTCATGTTAATATTAGGGTTATCAAAACGACCTTAATTGCTACTAACAAATATACCGCTCTCAAGTGGAAAAACAACGAGTCATTAAACTCCACGATGCGGCTCAAAGAGCTCCCCTCATATGTTCCATCTGAAAAGATTTTCTGTAATTGGTCAGAAAAGCCAAAGGCATTCAAAGAAATACTTTTTGTGGCTTTTATGCCATCTTCCAATCTTCCACAGCTCGGACTATTTCTAAAACCACCACTAATGACCGCGTTATGACTAGATAGCCTTGCAGTGTTACTATTGAGATTAATATGCATATATGTATGTACTCATGAATATGCAAATCTGTAGATGTGTAGGCACATATCACTTTAATGGGGCTGTATTTTATTTATTCAGTCATTTTTGTTAGTATTTATCCTTCCTGTGATATCGAAAGGGTAGGGGAATGACAGGAATCTAAAACATTGCTAGGTACAGGGGTTGGACAATGAAACTGAAACACCTGGTTTTAGACCACAATCATTTATTAGTATGGTGTAGGGCCTCCTTTTGCGGCCAATACAGCGTCAGTTCGTCTTGGGAATGACATATACTGCGTCCTGCACAGTGGTCAGAGGGATTTTAAGCAATTCTTCTTGCAGGATAGTGGCCAGGTCACTACGTGATGCTGGTGGAGGTTCGTCCTTCTTGGTGGTATGCTGACATTACCCTGGATACCGTGGCTCTTGATACATCACAAAGACTTGCTGTCTTGGTCACAGATGCGTCAGCAAGAGGTGAACCAACAATCTGGCCTCTTTTGAACTCTGGTATGTCACCCATAATGTTGTGTGCATTGCAGTATTTTGAGCAGAACTGTGCTCTTACCTGCTAACTGAACCTTCACACTCTGCTCTTACTGGTGCAATGTGCAATTAATGAAGATTGGCCACCAGGCTGGTCCAATTTAGCCATGAGACCTCCCACACTAACATGACAGGTGTTTCAGTTTCATTGTCCAACCCCTGTAAATGTGAAATACAACATTTTAGAAAAGCAAATACAAATGTTGGGAAAAACAAAAATTGCTAGACCAAACATTTTGTCGCCATTGGAGCTAGCATCAGCATCACCATGAAGAATGAGTTAGCCAGCCTGCCAAATTAGGACCCCAAACCACCCCCCAATGCCAAAGCCAAAAGCCAATCAAAGGAAACCTCATACAGACAAGAAGAACATGCAAACTCCACACAGAAAGGACCCTGAGCACCCCAGCTGGGAATAGAGCATTACCCATGATAATAAAATGATAATCATGAATTGAATTATTATTTTAATTATTTGTTATGACCACCATAAATAAATAACAGGTCAATAACTCTGACCAGCTAATCTCTGCAGTTTTAGAGCTATTATTATTTTATTAGTAAAGATTCATTAGTACAAATTAATTCTAAATGTTGCACTTGTAATTATGTAATTATGTCATTTTGTACAGGACATCCATCCATCTATCCATCCACCCATTCATCCATCAATATTTATTAAATGATTTATTTTAAAAACAGATTTAACAGTCACTTCACACAGTTATTCTCCTCTGTCGGTATCCCTTTGACCCTGACCTACTACACTGCACACGTGATCCGAATCACCTGTGTGCATGCAGACTGCAGCAGCTGTAAAAGGAAAACACACAGCTCCCTCTACTGGAGTCCATCCTTTCCTAACCCCACACTGTATCTGCTGGTGCCTTTGTTACTGTGAACACATATTCCACAACTCACTACGACTGACTATTCTGACTAATCCCCTAATAGCTCTTCTGTTTTTATGTTAGACATTGTCTTATTACCTTCCATGACAGCTGTCCCACCCATACTACTAACACATCCTACTTGCCTCGGTCGTGTCTGATTATCTTGTTGAGTCATTTCGTCAACCACACTCCTCCATAAACAAAAGAACTCATGATTTATTCCATTAACAAGTTAAGCGAGTTCAAAATTCAGTAGGTGGTTGAAATCTTAGCAGTCTGTATTGACATGCATGTTGAGGAATCATGAGGCATTTGTAATCAGGAGGCTTTCCTCCTTTTCACTAGACACCGCCTAGTATAAAAGCTGCCTGCTGGAATGCTATTCTGAAGCAGCAAGGCACCCAGTCATGTCTGAATCTCCTGTTTATATGAAACACCCTGCTGAGGTTCCTTTGTTTGGCCGCTGTATAAAGGCAGTGTAGATGTATCCTTCACTGCATTACCCATCCCATAATACTCAGCCCTCATTCAGTTGGCAACATGAGCACCGACACAAGGGAAAATGCTGACTTCTAGGAAGACAGCACAGGCAGTGAGGCATCGACAGTTGCTTTCTTTTTCGGACACAGCCGTTATCGCGGTTATTGTATTGGCAAGGCATCCGTTTGACTTATTCATCTGATTTAACTCTACACTTGGTCAGGAAAGGACGTGCACAGTGGCAGCTTTCCCCAGCTGCCATTTCCAAAGGGTCCAGAGGGGGGAGGTAATGCTTTGTGACAAGATAACAACAAGGCTGTAATGGAGGTGAAGTGCTTTGTAATGTCATTTCTTTGGGATCTTTAATGGCGCTGTGTACACGGTGCTAATTATCAGACCTCAGCCAAGGCACTGCATAATAATCTGTATAGCAAAAACAGCAGCAATAACAACAACAACAACAATAATAATCAATCAGAAGCAGCATGGCGAGAGAACCTGGCAACTGAAAGTAAAGGCGTACGTTAATTTGGTCACTTCTGTTCCTATTTAATACCATCTCCTTTATCATATTCTGTTATATCACTTGTGCCATGATTGCCAAACAAATACAATTATATACGCATAATCATTTAACTACAGTGTGAATGATCACATCATTTGCTCTGACTAACAGAATATTGTAACACATTAACATTTACCAACACGGCTGCACACATATATAAGCCACCATTACTGCTGTAGATAATGAGATACTGTGAAATCCGTCATCAGGATGTGTCATTAAAATGGCCTAATGCAGACGTATATCATGCAGTGAGCGATTCCACTGGGAAACAGGCGAGGCAAGTTTATTAATCTAGCACAAATCATACAGAAAGGCAATTCAAAGTGCTTTACAGAAATAACAATTATCGTTAGGATGGTAGGATGGCTGTTCCTAGATGAAAAAAAAAAACTAGAAGTAGAACCATAATTCCACTGGTTTCTATTACGGTTAGTTTTTCATTCTGAAAGTTCAGTGAAAAATGCTCTTTCATTCTCATATGTAAATATTTCAACGTTACTTGGCTGGAAATTCCCCACACTAGTGATTACATATCAGTGTGTGATCTATACACAGGGTGCTAAATTGTTGATTGTAAAAATCAGCCCAATTCTATCTTATTATAATAATGTAGTGTTCCCATTTATTGGCAAAGGAATATTATATCAGCTGCTAGTATACTGTGCACCCCAGTACCAATCCAATAAGGCAGGGGTGTCCAATTAGACCCATAAAGGGCCGGTGTGGCTGCAGGTTTTCTCTCTGAACAAGCCGGAGCTCTCCTGACTCCACTTGTTTAATCAGTTCGTCTGCTGATCACATCTCCTGCCTTGCTGGAATGAAAATCTGCAGTCACGCTTGCCCTGGGTGGACCAGACACTCTGAACTGAACACTCCTTTATTAAAACAAGAGTCTTTAATATCACTGCTCTGTGGATTTTTATAATTGCGCTCTCTTATTTATGGAGCGACCACCGGATTAAAAATGATTCTATTTGGCATTCCTTTCTAATGTAAAACAAGGTTATCATTACACATTACACATCATTACACAATTTGAAAAGTAGGATCTTTCAGTATTTACATGTTTACATGAATTTAGACTTTGTTAGTATTTGGTACGTCCTCTTTAGCTTTAATGACAGAGAGCACTTGAGCTGGCTTGGTCTCCATAAGCTTGTGCCAAATCCTCTGATCAGTAGATCAAATCCACCTGAGAGTCGTCTGAACATGTTTCAATGGAAAGAGAAAGACTTAAAAAACAATCTAACCTTTTTACCACGGACCTGACAATCCTAACAAGGTCAGTTCAACAAATTTGCCTCAATTTGAATACTGACTGAGAGGCAGTGCAGAATTCTGAGTGTTTCTGCTTCATTTTGAGGTCATTTTCTTATAATATTTCAAGTTCCTTAGGCTTAAATGGAGAAATGGCCGATGGCTCCTCTGCATATGCATTTATTTAGATACAGGGGTTGGACGATGAAACTAAAACACCTGTCATTTTAGTGTGGGAGGTTTTAATGGCTAAATTGGACCAGCCTGGTGGCCAATCTTCATTAATTGCACATTGCACCAGTAAGAGCAGAGTGTGAAGGTTCAGTTAGCAGGTAAGAGCACAGTTCTGCTCAAAATACTGCAATGCACACAACATTATGGGTGACATACCAGAGTTCAAAAGAGGACAAACTGTTGGTGCACGTCTTGCTGGCGCATCTGTGACCAAGACAGCAAGTCTTTGTGATAGATAGATAGATAGATAGATAGATACTTTATTGATCCCAGAGGGAAATTCAAGGCATCCAGTAGCAGATATACAAACCATACAGAAGCAACAACAGAAGCAAGATAGATTGTACAAACAGAGACAGAGACACAACACAAAGTATGAAAGTATAAAAATAGAGTCCTTAGTGTCTGGGTAAGGTATAAAGTATAAATGGAGGTAGTGGTAAACAATTTGCTAAGCAAATTAAGAAGATGGCTGTTGTCAGCCATATAGACAGTGCAAGTACGCAGTAATATAAATAATTTATCAGTGCAAAAAGTGTAAACAGTACAGAATGGAGTAGAATAATACAATATAAATAGAAATAGGGCATTTAGGAGGGAGTGTGTGCAGAGATGGGGGTGTGTCCATTGGAGGGACCGGAATGAAAGAGTGTCCAGAGTTTTTCATTTGCTGTACTGAGAGGAGTTGAACAGTCTTATGGCCTGGGGGACAAAAGACTTTCTGAGTCTGTCTGTGGAGCAGGACTGGGACAGCAGTCTGCCACTGAATGAGCTCCTCTGCCTGATGATCGTGCTGTGCAGAGGATGGTGAACATTGTCCATGATGTGCAGCAGCTTGCTGAGGGCTCTCCTCTCTGCCAGTGGTGTTAAGGACTCCAGCTCTAGTCCCAGCACAGAACCAGCTTTCCTCACCAGCCTGTCGAGTCGTCCAGCATCCCTCTTGCTGATACTGCCTCCCCAACACACCACAGCATAGAAGAGGACGCTGGCTACCACAGACTGGTAGAACATCAGCAGGAGGTTTCTGGCAGATCCTGAAGGACCCCAGCCTCCTGAGGAAGTACAGTCTGCTCTGTGCTTTCTTGTAGACTATGTCAGTGTTTACTGACCAGTCCAGCCTCTCGTCCAGGTGCACACCAAGGTATCTGTAGGACCTGACCACCTCCACATCAACCCCCTTGATGGAGATTGGCTGCTGAGAGGGCCTGGACCTCCTGAAGTCTATACACATCTCCTTGGTTTTGGTGATGTTCAGCTTCAGATGGTTGGTAGTGCACCACTCCACAAAGTCCTCAACCAGGCTTCTGTACTCCCTCTCCTGACCATTACGCACACACCCCACGATTGCAGTGTCATCAGAGAACTTCTGCATGTGGCATAACTCCGAGTTGTATTTGAAGTCCGATGTGTACAGTGTGAACAGGACTGGAGAGAGAACAGTCCCCTGTGGTGCTCCTGTGCTGCTGATCACCGTATCAGAGGAGCAGTCCCTGATCCTGACATGCTGTGGTCTCCCGGTGAGGTAGTCAGTGATCCAGGTGACCAGGTGCATGTCCACCTCCATCTTCATCAGCTTGTCTCTCAGTAGTAGGGGGCTGAATGGTGTTGAAGGCACTGGAGAAGTCAAAGAACATGACCCTCACAGCACAACCCCCCTTGTCCAGATGAGAGTGAGTTCTGTGTAGAAGATAGAGGATGGCATCTTCCACTCCCACCTTCTCCCGGTACGCAAACTGCAGTGGGTCCTCAGCATGGTGGACCTGAGGTCTGAGGTGGTTCAGCAGCAGTCGCTCCATGGTCTTCATCACGTGAGACGTCAAAGCAACCGGCCTGTAGTCATTCAGCTCCTTCGGGTGTGCCTTCTTGGGGACTGGAATGAGGCAGGTTGTCTTCCACGTGGCAGGAACCCTTCCGAGACGTAGACTCAGGTTAAAGACATGCTGGAGGGGCTCCCCCAGTTGGGCAGCACATGCCTTAAGCATTCTGGGGCACACTCTGTCTGGGCCGGCCGCCTTCCTGGGGTGTAGTCTCCTCAGCTGTCTCCTGACTTGGTCTGCCGTGAAGGCTGGGGGACAGTGGGAACCGTGGGTGTTGCTCTGTCCTCCTGCTGATGATGGTGGTGAAGACTGAGATGGTGGTGAAGACTGGGATGGTGGAGGTGAGGGTGATGGTGGTGAAGAAGGTGACGGAGATGGTGGAGGTGAGGGTGATGGTGGTGAAGGTGACGGAGATGGTGGAGGTGAGGGTGATGGTGGAGGTGAGGGTGATGACAACAGGGTGGTGAATGCTGCAGACGGGTCGGAGGAGGGGGCAGCAGCAGCAGGACAGTCAAACCTGTTGTAGAAGTTGTTAAACTGGTTTGCTCTGTCCACACCCCCATCTACTGAGCTGCCACTGTTGTTTTTGCAGCCAGTGATGGTTTTCATTGCTCCCCAGACCTCCTTCATGTTGTTGTCTTGCAGCTTCCTTTCCACCTTTTTCCTGTAGGACTCCTTGGCCTCTTTAAGTCGGATCTTGAGTTCCCCCTGTACACGCTTCAGCTCTGTCCAGTTTCCATCTCTGAACGCCCTCTTCTTTTGGTTGAGGATGTCCTTGACGTCACTGGTAATCCAGGGCTTGTTGTTTGGGAAGCAGCGTACAGTCTTTGTGGGAACAGCAACATCCATACAAAAATTCAGGTAGTCCGTAACACAGTGCGTCACCTCCTCAATGTCCTCTCCGTGTGGGTGCAGCAGCACGCTCCAATCAGTGGTATCATAGCAGTCCTTCAGGGCTTCTTCTGCTTCAGGAGACCAAACTCTGAATGAGCGTGTGGTAGTGGGCTGCCTCAGTACCAGTGGTTTGTACTGAGGCTGTAGGAAAACCAGGTTGTGGTCTGATTTCCCCAGCGGTGGTAGTGGGGTAGCCCTGTATGCATCCCTCACGTTAGCATACAGCAGGTCGATGGTCCTGTTTTTCCTGGTGGGTCATTGGAGGACGTCCACAAACTGGAAAAAGGCAGGCAGGGTAGAGTCCAAATGTAACGTGATTAAAGTCACCAGAAATCACATAGAAGGCGTCAGGGTGTTGTGTCTGTAGCGCTGCGACGGTGGAGTGAATGACGTCACACGCCGCCTGTACACGCCGCCTGCACTTCCGCCCGAGGCGGAATGTAAACACAGACAACAATGGCGTGTGAGAGCTCCCGCGGCATGTAATATGGACGGAGGCTCACCGCTAACAGTTCAATGTCCCGATAGCAGATCACATCCTTCACGTTTACATGTCCAGGGTTGCACCATCTGGTGTTAATAAAAAGTGCGAGTCCCCCACCTTTGCGCTTCCCGCTTAGCGTCGGGTCCCTGTCCGCCCTCACTGTAGAGAATCCAGGTAGCTCCACGTTAGCATCCGGAGTGTCGGGGGTGAGCCAAGTCTCGGTAAAACAAAACAGACTACACTCCCTGTAGAGCCTCTGATTCTTCACCAGACATGCCAGCTCATCGGTTTTGTTGGTCAGCGAGTTGACATTCCCCATAACCACCGACGGAACCGAGGGTTTGTATCTCCACCGCTTCTCCGTCTTCTTAGCCTTTAGCTTAGCTCCAGCCCTGCAGCCTCGATACTTCCGCCTTAGTTCCGCCGGTATTGTTTGGACCACGCCACTTCGTCCCATGGGTCGGAGGGCCAGCAGTTGTTCGCGGGAATAAACACGATATTCCGCGCTGTCCCGCATATTAACGATAAAAATATCCTTAGGATATAGATAAGATGCACACCAGACGTGTGTAGAAGCAAAAAGACAAATAAATAAAGGTAGAAAACTAGAAAAACACACAATACGGACGGAGCTACTGGAACAGGCAGCCACTCGCGTCGGCGCCGGAAGTAGTTCAGTAGATGTATGAAGAGCCACGGTATCCAGGGTAATGTCAGCATACCACCAAGAAGGACGAACTTCCACCAGCATCACGTAGTGACCTGGCCACTATCCTGCAAGAAGAATGGCTTAAAATCCCTCTGACCACTGTGCAGGACGCAGTATATGTCATCCCCAAGACGAACTGAAGCTGTATTGGCCGCAAAAGGAGGCCCTACACCATACTAATAAATGATTGTGGTCTAAAACCAGGTGTTTCAGTTTCATTGTCCAACCCCTGTATATGTATTTGTAAGATGCTTTACATTAACATATAAACAAAATGAAAAGCTATATGAGGCAGATATATAAATGACTGAAGGAAGTATAACGTCTAAACAGAAAGTGCTGAAGTATTAAAGGCACAGTAAAAAAGGCATCTATTATCTGGACCTAAATATAGCCACCTTTGGGGGCATGTCTAAGATCCCCTGCCAGCTGCATCTACCACTAAGCATTACAAGTGTTAAATACTCCATTTGACTTGGTTCAAAAGTGGGAAGTCAGAGCTTGGAACTGCACCATTTTCGACCTTCATGCTTTCACACCACAGAGGAAGTAAAACAGACCCCTCCATGAACACAAGCAATGCTGCCACAGCAGTGGCAAAGCCAGCATTATAGCTTTACCCACTTCAGAGTGTGTTCACTGACAGATCTAAAGCTAATGTAAGTAGAGAAATTGTCCATTACAGATGGTGTTCTGATGCTATACCCGCCTAGTTCAGAGTCACCCAACTTTCCAAAACGGTACTCCTAGTTAAGGGGCTGTTTTCTTTCATTTTTCCTAGTTGGTGTTGGGAAAGTTATGAGCTTCAGCTGAAGCTGATTTAAAGGTGATCTGAAAGACCTGTTAGGTTTGTATTCCTCCAGCAGACCAGAAATATGCACACCACTGATTAATGCATAGACAAGCAGCAACACTTTAAAATCTAGCAGTCCATGTAGGAGCCTTCCTGCTGGAGGAATACGCTCAGCTCTTTTTGTTTCGACACAAGGTCTCATGCATGACTGACAGTTCAAAGCAGCACCACATCAATCATGTCCATTGTCAGCAAATCAGAGGAAGAATCTTTTTAGCTGTTTGCCATGAACCATGTAAACTTGGCCTGAAATATATTTGTTCACCAGGATTGTACTGCGTGTTGGGATAGGATGGGCCATGGTTAAAGCAGAGCTGCTTCCAGGAGAGCACTAATGTTTGTCTGTGCTGTGCTCCTCCGGCTCTGTTGCTATAGCACACTCACTGTCTCTGCTGCAAAAGCCTCCTGGGTCGACTCCTTGGAGAAACAATCACACACAGCTTCTTCTGGCCTCGCCTGATATTTTAATCCACTGTAAACTCAAACACACTGATGCTAATATTCTTATCTTGTTGTCGCATTAATTAAAAGATTATTCCAGTGGTTGCTCCAGATGGTCCGGCACATAAGCTGTGCCAGACTTGCTTCAGTTTTCTGTTACGGACGTAATCGGATCAGACTGTTGTGCCATGATAGCCCAAATTTCTGCAACCACCTGGGATTCCAAAGCAATGACCTGGCAGCACCTTAACAACTACGTCACAACCAGTTGAACTCTAATCCAAATATCCAGAGCACATTACAAGTGCAGAATGCTCATTGATACGTTTCACATACCCATGACACTTATTGCTCAACTGCACAAAGTACCGGACCCTTCAGCACCAGAAAACTTAAGCTGTGCTTTTTGCAATACCCTCTAGTCTTTTATTACAGGTTCCACTTTCATGGTTTAGGTTCTTGCTCAAGATTGGTACCAGCAGAACCAGAACCATGACTAGAAGCACTCAACGCCATACGAATGCAAATGACACTGATCAGCAAACACACTGCGTACTGAGTACTGGCAGTTAAAATGCTCAGTACTCAAGAGGGCAATAGAGGACCAATCAGAAAGGGAGCTACTGTCTGTTCCACATCCTTATCTTCTAAACATGTGAATGGTAGAACAGTCCGGCTGCTCATCTGCTATGACAGCTGACCAGGAAAAAGCATACTGGCTGCCGATACGGCGCACCTTGCTGTGACACTCAGAATCCAGCCCATGCTTACACAGGAGTTGTGACACCTTTCAGAATAGAACAATTTTAAAACCCATTTTAGAACACCACGTGTATGTGCAGCTTCACCTACTTCCATTGGCCAAGCCCTGTGATTTGTGCTCACCTACTAACACCCATCATCAAAAGAACAGTTGCACAGTCAGTTCTTAGAAGGACGGTTTGACAACCTGAGTCATGCGAATCAGATTTCACCCTACATGTGATGTAGACAAGGATATCGCTGTACCTGACAGACCTAACCTCCACAATTGCGGATATTCAGCCAGCAGTGAAGCCCTCCATAAGCCTTCCTGTTAGTGCCAGCACCATTAGCAGATGGCTGCAGGATGATGCAGCAGTACATGCATGCAGGCCACTACAATGGCTGCCTCTAACACCAAGTCAAGGTCAGTAAAGACTGCAATGGTGTCGCGCCAAACTGTTATGGAGCAACCCAGAATGGCAGCGAGTCAACTTCAGTGACGAGTCTCGCTTTTATCCTGGTGGAGACAACCAACAAATCTGTGTCATGTAGGCGTCTGTGTGTGGAAGCACCGTGGTCAGCACCAAGATGAATGGTTTGTTGTTACGCTCCACACGTCCAGAAGGCCTCATGTTACTCCACCTCCACCCCTAAACAAAATCTGCAGGAACTGAGTGAGAATATTCATACTACATGAGGTGGATCATTACAAGGACACCATTAGGAACCTCTACGTCTCAATGCCAAGATGTATGCCTGTTAGCAAACATGGCGGCCCGACGCCATACTGAGATACACTCATGTATGTGTAGCTCAAAGAATATTCCCCATATCAGTCTAAATTTATAATCATTTATTGTTCCTGGTAACCTTCATCTTCCTTCCCAATAGCATTGCAATCTGATACTTCCTTCTGGGTTCGGCTATTCTTTTGATGATGAGTGTATGTTGAAAATGTTTCTGGCCTAAAGGTGTTCATTCTTTACTCTTCCAGACGAGCGTAAGTCACCAAGCCCTATTACATCACCAACAGGTGCACCAGAAGGTGAACCAGAACGAGAACGATATGTCTATGTGCTTATTTTTAGAATGACTACTTTCTGGATTCTACACATGGTTCCATGTAATTGTACACATTTATGTGAGTGCAGAAAGGAGAACTCTATGACTACACCTGAGCACTAGTGTCAAGGTTAAAAGGGATAAGCAGTTAACGAAAGAAGCTTAGGTATAGATAATAATGACCAAATTTAGACCAAAAAGAAAATGATATAACAGTTCATCGTGGTTATCATGGTTCAAGCTCTCTCAAGGATGCCCTTACTCTATATGATAGTGTCTTAAATGACATTGGCACAAAATGAGCTATGTAGGAGGCAGTGCATGCATGATCTAAAACAGGTGCTAAATTATCAACTGTAATAATTAAATATATATTCATTTATTTATTTTCCATTTATTGGTGAATAATAGATCAGCTGTCAATACACTGTGTACCTCAATACATATACATATACATTAAGGCCATGATTCTCTATCCCACTGCTCTGCACACTTTTCCTGAATGCCTATATAAATAGCTGTTGGGTTGAATCAGGCTTTGAGTAGAAGACATTTAATAACGTGTCGTATGTGGGGTCCTGAAGACCTTTGTTGGGAAACCACGGCATTAAGGTAAATCCGGTGTGAGGTGTGTTCTATACCTGTGTGTACACTGTAATTGAGCTGTCCTAGTAAGGGCCATCTGTCCTGTTGTGCAGATGCAGATGGGGCTCGTTAACTCAGTCCACTAATCATCACCCTCTAAATGAGGCTGTGCATGAGGAGCCTTTGGGGAAACAGCCAGGCTCAGGGCAATCTGTGCCAGGCTTACACTGCCGGCTCTTCTGTTCCCTGGAAGAAGAACATCCTACAGGTTTTACTGGTATCCTTATCACACATATATCTACCTACAAACTGTTGACTGTACTCTTAACCCTTTATACTGCACCTGCGTGTAAGTGGGTCCACAAGTACGTTCTGAACACCATATATTAATTACACAACATACAGAAGGTGCTAGTGTCACATAGAATTATTCATACTACTACTTGAGTAGCATGTCTAAAGACTGATATCTAATAAGCATACTGTTTAATTTACAAGTATGTAAATATGTTTTTTAGACTAGGGTCCCCAAAGTTTTTGACTTGGGAAGGGCAGGGGCAATGTAATGTGTATTGAAGGTCATAAATTCAAAACAGTGAGCAAATTAAGAAGGCAAGCAGATTCAACATGGGTTTTTAAAATATTATTTTTTCCATATGAAGCTATAGATTTTTACTACAATAAAATCTAGATTAACAATATTGTACTAGAATAGATTTATACTAGAACTTCTTTATGGCTCTGCTTACACCCATCAGGACAATCCCATGCATGTTTCAAAATTTCAATGAATAAGAGAAGTAACAGAATTAAATTTAGAGCAACATTATATAGGATTTGGGGATTTGAAGACCTCTCTGGTGTAAATATGTAATTGCACACACTCACAAATATAAGAATTTGTCTTTTGCGAGTCTTTTGAGCTCAGTCAAAACTTGGGGTGTTTCGGGGACGTAAGAGGATTATCTGCTAGTGTCGTCACATCTTCATCAGTATCATATCGATTTAGTATTTGACAGCTAAACATCAAGAAACCTTTTTTTGAGTGTGTATATCTGGCATCAGTACCTAAAGTCAGTGAAAAGATTGGTTTAGAATTTACAGGGTGGCATGGAGCAACACACGCTTACCATATGGTAGTATTCCGTTTTTCTCCACCCCTAGTAACACTACATCTTTAAGTTTTAAACTCCACTTTAATTAGGATCCATGCTTTAGCTTTGATGTGTTATAAAGCATCTTGTAAGTCTTTTTGCTAGTTCAGTAAAAGTAAACATCGCTTGGTTAAATAAAAAGCATCATTTCAATTCATCTAAAATCATATATTAGCAATTGCATAGCATTTCTGTGTAGTTTAAAAATTCTGCCCAATTTATTCCCTAAGGTAAAAACATTCAGAGTTGCTTGATATGCCAAGTTTTCCTGTAAAGAAACTTACCAAGTGAGAACTGTTAACAGTGGTGGTGAAAGGAACCAGACATCTGACGAGAATTATGACCATAGAATGGCTGTAAAACACTGTCTGATGCCTGATGTATTGCTTTATGATAGCTGTGAGTTAAAGCTTTCAAAAGCATGTTTGTTTATGGTTTATATCTATTAATGGTGGAGAAGTACATGCAGAGTGTCCTAAAGCAAAATGTGCTCCAATGAAAACTTATTTTTTCATATGTACCACCACTACATATAAGCCGGAAGGCAACCTGAGGTTCACCAGTTGTTCTGGGTGGTTTAGAAATGGCTACATATCCATATATATCCTATCCTCACTATGACAAAGAAACCAGTATCTAGGTGTTTCTCTAGAATGCAACATTTCACATCAGATCACTGTGAATGATGCTGTTTACATCTCACTGATTGAATTATGAATCATGGAATTCCCCTTTAGCTTATGGTAATGAGGAACTTAAGCGTTTGAAGGGTTAAGAAAACAAAACCAAGCTATATGGTGGTGAATATGACACAGCAACCTGCCACTGTGACTAACAACATGCCACTTCCTCTCATTAGTGGATGCTGCTGTCGCTTTGCATGTTGGTTTGCATTCTGTTGCATTCTGGCACCTTTGAGTGTACCATTAAATCTGAAAGACCTCACTCGACACTGCCTGTACAGTGCTTGATGTTTAGTGTGTAACACTTTCAATTGTTCATATAAGCCAAATTCATCTGTAACTATTATGAAACAAATGCATATACCAGTCACATATGACTGTGAGGGACAAAAGAGTTTAATAGGTTAATGGGTTAAACCAAGAAACCAAGCTATACGATGATACCCATGACACAGAAGCCTGTTGCTGCGGGTGAGCAGGCTCGTCCCCTTCTCTCTTTGGGGGATGGTGCTGTGTTCTGAGCGACGCTTTGCATGTTGGTTTGGTTGCTCTCAGAGAGTGAGGGAGACAGCAGACGGCCACAGAGAACCCTTGTCTTGCGTTGTGCACAGCCGAGCAGCTAGCCTGGCCATGCAAATCTATTTGAATAGAAAAATGAAAATGAGAACTTTCATTCTTCTCTCTTCTGTAAGCCTTCGGGATAAACCTTTCACTCGCTGAATACATGGAGAATCGTTCTGTCGTGTTGTCTAGCTGGAAAAAGTAGTCTGCTTTCCATGCTTACCAAATAAGTCCATTTTCAAGCCACCATTCAATACATGTTTACCCATCTACTGAAAAATTTCTAAATGTTAACCAATGCTGTGAAGGAGAGAGCTCCGCTAGCATGAAAACAGCCCAGCCCATTGTAGAACATGTTAGATTCGGGCTAACTAAAGCACTGACGGTGATTATAATCAGTGAGAGTTGAGTTGAGCCAGCCTAGAAGGGCCTGATGGGTAACTTAATGTTTAGCTTAGCAAACAGGCTACACGGCCAAACATTGCCACCCACTGCCATCACACTAGAGGCATGATACTGAATATTGGTGCTCTGGTGACATAAATTCTAAGTCAGATCGAACCTGTTTAGTAACAATTGTGTGATTGAGAGGGCTACGTAAGCAGGCCAAACATGCCATACCACAATGATAGCTGTTATTATGTGCATATTTGTGCATATAGCACAAAGCGCTGGAGTAAAAGTTAAAAAACGGAGAGAGTTCTATACAGAGAACGTGTGGTTTTGATGTGTGTAGCTTTTTGCCATGGTTGAGATGCTATCATGCCATTGTTTTAGCACCACCTATCAGTGAACTACCGTACCACTGGTTAAGCGCTTAAAAATATAAAACAATATGATAACAAACATCATCTTTTTGACATAATTTACATACCATATCCCCAAAATCAAAGAATAAAGTCTGCAAATCAAACAAAGAACTTGCTGGTGTTCTCAGATTAACAGAAGTCAACATCACTGGACGTGATTAGGGTTACTTGGATCATGAAAAGCAGAAAATGTAACCAACTTTGAAGAAAAACTACTCTAAATCTCTACAGATTTTTTTTGAAAAACTGAAATTAAGGCTTATGAAATATATCATCAAGTATTATAATGTGTAATATTGTGTAGTATTATAATGTGTATATATATATATATATATATGTGTGTGTGTGTGTTTATGAGTTTTGCACAGGTCTGTTTTCTCATTTTTAAAGAAAACCACCCAGCAAAATAAAGATTCTACACAAAGAAAGATTTCTTAGGACCATCAATGCCAAGAACCTACTTTTCTTCACTCCAGGTCAAACTAGTCGTTCCCTTTGTCAATATTTACCTCTTAGCCTGTACTGCACGTAGGCGCCGTGGAAAGCTGTACTTTGCAGATAATGGGTAAAATGAGGGTAATGGCTCTTTCTTCTACTAAAGCATCACACAATAGTGATTTGCTTGTGATGCAAATATTAACTGAAGCAATGATGAGACCAAAGCAGCAGGAAGCATGACACACAAATTTGAATTTCAACAGGTGAGAGGGAAACACACCTGATTTACCTGCTGGAGAGGGGGGGATGAGCAACTGACTAGGATGTCACCTGCTGACACCTGACCTATCAGTTTGCTTTGTCTGCGATGGTTTTTTGAAGGCAGACAGCAAATAACCCACCATTGCAAGGCTAACTGCTGTTTATGAAGAATTTTTGCGCTTTACCTGAAGGCTTTCTACATAAGAACTTGATAACACACGTGATAACACATTTCTAGAGCAATACTTGCATAAACAAAGAACGCCAAAAATGTTCCAGGGCTTAAATCACATGTTTTATTTGTGACTTAATTATGAAGCATCACGTCCACATAATGGAACTTGAGGGTAAAAGGAGTTGAAAGCCTTATTAATTAGTTATCTAGAACATTCTGATGCGTTCAAGCTCAAGCAATGCATTTTAGGCATGAGCTCACTGAACAAAAAGCTGAAGCTGAAGATTGTTTATGGTATTGAGTGTTTAGTAACTTCAAACTCCTGAAGATGGCGCTACAGGAGGATGATGGGGCCATATATACCTGCGGCGTGTGAGTGACGGGATTCATAGACTGAGAAAGGGTGGTACAGTGCAGTCATTGTCTTGTTCAGTGTGTGGAAGGTGGGCCCAAAGCAGATGTTAATGATTAGCTAAAAGGAGTGACTGCTTTTTGGGTGTGCCAAAGGGCATAGTGTTAAGGAAGTAGCTGGATGTGCAGGTGTATGGAGCCATATGGTAATACAGCTCTACTAGCAGTGGCAAAAATCCCAGTCTACTACAAATTCTCCTCAAAATTGTTTCAGGGAATGCATCCACCAAATTTGACCCAACTGCACAATTCTTTGATGCAGGAACACTGATGTGGCCTACATCCAGAAACTTGTCCAGTCGCAGCTCTTTTTCATGCTTGTGGAGGTATCACATGCCATTAGGTACGCAGCTGCTTCTTGTCGCTAGCTGAAGACCTATAGTTTTGTCATGTGGGGGCCATAAAGCATTACACAGTGCTATTACACAGTCACTATGGAAAGGCCACAAATTATTATACTGAGGCCACAATCTACTATATGAAGGCTAGAATTTACTATATTGAGGCCACAAATTACTATATTGAGGACTCAGTTTGCCATACCAAGGGTCAATTTGCTAAACCGATGCCACAAATTAAACTGGGGCAACAATTTATTACACAGAGGCCTTATTTTACCATATTGAGACCACCTTATACTATATTGAGTCCACAGCTTACAATGTTGAGGACACAGCTTGCATATCAAGGCAATAATTCACTATATATCGAGGCCATGATTCGTGATTATGACACCACAAATTACTATATTGAGGCCACAAGTTATGAGAAACTCATCAGTCATGGCCTCAATATAATAATCTGTGACCATGCCTTATAATAAATAGTCACCATGTCACCTTAGGGGCTCCATAAATGACTAGTCCCCTCACTCACTCACTATTCTCTTGAACTCTTAGTTAGTTCTGTTTTTGGGGGAATGACAATTTGGTTAGCTGGTTACTAAGATAAGTAACTAGCGAACATTAGCAATTGCAAGTTATGGCTTCTAGTTCAATAAAAGCTAAATCTATATTTATATATATTTACATTCAGTTAGCAATAATCTTTCTAGTATACCTTATTCCATTTAGATTTTTTTTTTTTTAATATTATATTGTTTAAAAGGCTTAAAAACAGATAAATCTGTTTCACAGCCAAGCTACTAATCCCTCCAACTAGGTAATTGCTGAGTTTCAGTACATGTGTAAAACATGTATTTTGATTGGTTGTCACACATTTATCAGTTGAAAATAAAACATTCTAACACCACTGTATACAATTTATAGGAAACTTTTTTGAAATACAGACAAACTTGCTTGTTTTTTTTTTAATCCCCACAGATAATAGATGAAACTAGATAATAGTTTTTTCCACAGGCTAAAATAAGCCAGCCTTTCAGGATTCTGATGAACGACTGTTTGTTATTAATTACACAACCGACTTTTAGACTTGGCTACTTCTGAGGAGACAAATCCTGTTTATGAAACTAATGACAGAATTATAGAGCAGAGTCTACCACAGACCCTCGCTCTAGCCTTTGAAGTGTGTGTGTCTGTGCATGCGCGCACGAGCGCAGCGGCGTTGGTGCATTCGGCAAAGTTTTCCTGCGCCTCGGGATAACCATTCTGTCTCGCCCCCTGAGATGAATAGGCCCTAAGCTCTGTGCAGTCAGCAGCTGCTTCCTTTGAACACACAAAGACAAAAAAGACCCCTAAATCTGCAGGCCCGCTTTCATCTGTGCATTTGATACCTGTCTTCCTCACTTCGCTCCTATTGTGAGCAGAGCGAGAGCACAGAGGTGTTCAGTCGTAGCACGTCTCTCCCCCTTTTTAGGACTGCTTTTCTTATAGGAGCGTGGGGGAAATGTAAAGCATAGGAAATCAGTAAATGCTATGTAAGCATATAATGAACACAAGGCAGGTAACTCACTGGATTTCCTTTTCAAAGATTACACAAAATGTCCCGACAGCCATTCAGTCAGCATTCTATCACCTAAAGAACATCAATAAAAATAGAGATTTTCTGCCTAAACTTCACCTGGAGAAACTCATACACACCTCTATTTTAGCAGGACTGATCACTGTAATGGTCGCCTAACTGGACTTCCAAAAAGACAATCAAACAGATTCAACATGCAGCTGCCAAAGTTCTCACTGGCAGCAAAAGACAAATCACCCCCCATTTCTAAAATCCTTACACTGGATACCAAAATAGACTTGAATGTACTGTTACTGGTCTACAAATCACTGAATGGTATAGGACCAACATATTCATCTGATATGTTGCAGAAATATGAGTTGAGCAGATCTCTCAGATCATTTGGGACTAGTCAGTTAGTCGTGCCTAAGGTAAAGACTAAACATGGAGAAGCAGCATTTTTTAAACATATTGTTTCAATGATGCTTTATTCATTTGATCTATATAAATGTAATGTCAATCATCCTTGTTGTTTTTTCTAATTTCTAAAGCATGTTAAATGACTACAGTGTTTGAAAGGTAAATAAATAAACTTGCCCGTACTCCAAAAAAGACACTGGCAGTGGCTGCCCATTTATTTTATTTATTTCACACAATAAGGAAAAAAACACTTTTCAAAAAAACATACACTCTTTATCAGAATAGATGCACCCAGAAAGATGTGTGGAACTGCAATGCTATTGGGAAGGAAGATAAAGGTTACCTGGAGCATTAAATGATTGAATGATTGAATGATTGAATGTAGACTGATATGGGTAACATTTATTGAGCTACACATACAGAAATAGTGTCTCTCAGAATCATCATGCTAACACAACAAGCCCGGCCGCAATGTTGGCGTGCAACACATCAATAAGACCATCTCGCTTCCTGGAGCCCTACAATATGTCTCTTCTGCAGATCTTCCAACTGCTCAAATTGCTTTTGAGATTTTCTCTCAGGCATACTTCACTTGCAAAGAACTTTTACCAACACAACAGCAAGAGTCAGAATGGAAAGCACGCGCAACAAGGCAAGGCAAGCTTATTTGTATAGCACCCTTTATACACAAGGGCAATTCCAAGTGCTTTACATGAAAGGGAGAAAATACAAAGACATAAAACTAAATAAATACACAATAAATCATTTAAATAGCATTAATATTGTCAATCATTAAAATCATGAAATAAAACATAAATAAAAGTATCATAAGCATTATAAGTATCATAAGAATGAATAAAAAAGTGCCGTTGCAGGAGAACAGGATGACCTTATATAGTCAGTCAGGTACAGAGATAAGGCCCGTCCTTGCTTAAGCCACATGCATAGCCGAGTGTGAAACTTGAATCATTCCCATGTCTCATGATGTCAAACCTACCCAGCAAGTTTCATTCCAGGGTCAACATTTTTCCAATGATGTGTATATATCACATCTATGTATCATACTGCAGTGACATCTGATGGCATACTCAAACCTCTTGTCAATCACGTTAAAGGTCCTGCACCTGGTTAGCTCATTTAACTCTTGGTGAGCAACCAGCACCATATGCTCCCGGCAAGAATTCACGTTCGGCAGCAAAATAAAAAATAAAAAAATGAAGTGATTGTAACTTGTGTTGCTTCCCTCCACTGGAGACTCTCTAAATGCTACACTCACAACAGTTCATCTAGACTGTTAAGTCTAGTGTATCATACTCCTGTGATGTGTTACACTCTATTGTTCAAAGTATGAATTCAGCAGGTTGCGTCATCCTAAAAAATGGCTTGTTTAAAGAGCTAAGAAAAGAAAAACTGTTGAAGTTACACAGACAGAAAGAATGGATATTGCTTGTATTTCTATTCTGTCTTTGGAGCATTCCAAACAATACGTACACTCTATCTAAATACACTCTGAAAGATACTGAAAAGGGTTCTTCGGAGTGACTTCCGGTTCCTTACAGAACTTCTCAGTGGATGTGCAAATGTGAAGAATCTGTTTAAAGTTTAAATGGCTTCTACACCCTAAAGGCTCTATACCAATCAAAGGGCTTTCTTAACTTGGAACGTTATGCCTAAGTCATGAATCATTGAGAAACCTTTATTTTTCAGAGCTACGGTACAATCCTTCGTTCCCTTTGTAGTTACAATGATGACCTCATAGGTAGCGGTAGAGGATATCAAAGCTAAAAATAGCACTTCTATAAAATAGTGCAAGTGCAGAGCATGTGTGATAACCCAGGCGGGACACCCAGCAGGAGCCTGCCAGACTCCCACTCAGAGAGGGCAATTAGGAATACTTTAGGGCAGGATTCCTTGGCCGTGCGTGCAGGCAGGGGCCCAGTACTGTACCAGGCAAAGGTTTCCACCAAGCTATTCTTGCATAACCCCCGTTGATAACACTTGTGCATTCTTCAAACCAGCCATCACAGGCCGGCCAACGTCTTCTCCCCCCATCTCGACTTGACTAACACATGTAGCAGTTCTTAGAGAGAGAAGTTAGCACACGTGGAATGCCGTTATCAACCGACTGTGGCAGGGATTCATCCTGTGGTTGAAGAGACAGTGGTCAGATGGGGGGCCATACTTAATATTGGTTTTACTATCTGGACCAAAGAGGCTGGATTTTTCCGCTGTTCATTTTAACCTGGGTGAAGTCCAGTTGAGCACCGCCTGGTGCTTTGAGGGCCAATCCTGAGGTAGGTCACCTAGGGTTACTGTTGCATCGTCTGGGACTCTTTGCGGCATCAAAGCTTCCAAAGTGTCTTGAATATGTTGCTGGATTTTGTTGGCTTCAACTTTGTTTTGGCATATTGCACTGAACTGGTGGCATTCGTTTAGCTTCTTACTGGCTTTGTAGACTGCTCTTTAAGGATCACCGTAACGTTTAAATGGTAGACCGCTTCTTTAGTAAAGACGATATATATATATATATATATATATATTAATCCATATTAAATTACATTATACTATATTAATATTATTAATGACAAAAGATTCTTCTGTTGCACATTTAAAGAACATCACAGTTGCATGTGTTCGAAACAACTTGAGCAACATGAGCTTCTATGTGTCTAAAAGCTCATGGAAGTTGTAGTCAACTATTCCCACTAAATTGTGTTTGCAGTACTGAACCCATTTTCCCACTGCCCAAGCAATGTTCTGTGAGTATACTCATGCAAACTTCAATGCTGGCTAAAATCTAATGTGTACTGTAGTTGTAGTGCACCAGGTAGCTTCAACACTATAAATGAACTTTAATGTTTATCTGTGTTGGGCTGCAGTGCCGTATGTACAGGCAGATTTAGTCTATTTGTTTTTAGATTATTACCATATTACCATATTGAGTTTTTCTTTCAAATAACAAAACTACTTTGCGTTTAATTTTGAAATGGACAATATGTGCATTTCTGAGCTCCTGTTGGTGTGGGTTTCTTTTTTCTCTTTGACAGCAAATACACCACTTCAGTACTAGAAGCACACCCTTTTGGGACAAACCTGAAAAATGTGGTGAAAATCATCAGTGATCTGTACACTTCTGTAAACGTACAAATTCAAATCCTTTAAAATGCTACTTTTGTTTTGCTTGGAAATTAAAAAAGGAGGTGTACATAAGGACATGGCCTGCAATATTACTCATGTGAACACTAACTGTATATAATGTGGATGGGGTTTCTACAGGTTGATCTGTACAATAGTTACACATACACTGAATGCCGTGTGCATCACTGAGAACTGTACGCTATCCATTCTGGATTTGACTTTCTTGTAAACGTACCAAGAGCAAGAACCAGACTTTACAATGGCAATGGGAGTACAGTAGAAAGAGGTTCCACTGGTAAGTCAGCATTTGCAGTTTGCCCAAATGCTCAGTATACACATTTTCTATGTAAACTGGGGTTTTGCATACAGAGTCAGTTTCATGCTATGATGTTTCTGACCTCAGGGACTCTTTATTGAAGTTGCTCTCTGTGCTGTGTTTGTAGAGTCATAAAACCCAGCCAGCACTATGACAGCACCGTTTTATTAACATCATCAGACATGTTAATGTATAGCTCTCTGCCAGAGAAATGTGTTTGGAGAATGCTAGCAGATGTTGTCCAAGCGTTTGGACTTTGGCTGATCCAGGACTGTTGAAAACGAATGAAATCTGTTTAGTTTAGAGTGAAATGGAAAGAAAGGAACGAATCCAATTTATAATGACACGTTTCAGACACGTGTTGTTCAGATTCATGTTAAATTCCCTCTCATATTAGCCTACATGAACAGTAAATCAACCACCATTTATTTCATTTCCAAATACAAGTTATTGAGTGTTTAGTATCAAGTAATAACACATGGAAGAAAATCACATGGAAGCCTCAACAACACCTTCTACTTTTCTTACAGCCTCCATTCTTTTTCAGGAGGCTTGCTTTTACTTTGTGAATAAAATCGGCATACATTTTGTTTCACACTTTCAAAGTTCAGACCTAGAAGTTGGTTGTTTTTTCTGCTTGTCCTTTTTTCTGTGCCTTTTTTTCTCAGTGTTCTACATAATTTAATTCTGTAATTTATGCTTATTCATTTACTGCTGTGATCTGACATAAATAGAGTGAAAACATACTGAGCTAGAGTTTGGGTCATTACATCAGCATTATGCTGGAACGCTTCATAGAGCGCATTTCTAAGATGATTTGCACTTGGAGAAATATTTCATGTGGAGACATATTACACATTTAACTATAGCGGCTCTTCGTTTTCATCTGAAGTGTCAGAACTCGGTGTATAGATGACGGAGCGTCTCCGTTTCTATAAATCACTTTTAATTGGAATCCTTACATTTCTGCTTCATGAGCAATGTGAATCTCAGATTCTAGAGGCAACCAAGGACACGAGGCAGAGTAATTAAACCATGTACAGAGTTTTTATTGTATAATTTTTAAGTTATTTTTATGCAAATTTAAATGACTCTTGCACACAAATGTCTTACATAACAGGAATATATAGGATACATCCCATAGCAACATAGTGGAGCTCAGTAAGTTTAATATTAGCAATTTTTTTAATACAGTACTGGTAAATAAAGCTGGTACCTGGGTTGTTAATTAGTTGCGTAGTGTCTGTTGATACAGGAGAGAGTGGGTGTATTCTATCATCAAGTAATATCTAAATTAATAATTAAAAATATCTTGCCTATAGCTTTGCAGTGAAGGCTCTTTCAGCTAAGGTGCTTCACTGCAGCCAAACACAAAGGAAGTAGAAATATTTTTTTTTGTTTGTTATTTGTTACTCACTGTTTCAAGTCAGATGCTATTTACGGATGCTGTTTATTGTAAATACTACAACATGTCATACTGTACGAAGGATTTTGCTCTATACATTTTTAAATGATTTTTAATCAGATGGCGATATTCACCTCCCTCCACTTCTGCAGATTTTCCACTGAAATGGCAAAGGCTAGAAAAATCTCAGTGGTTTTCCATACTTTCATTTGCTAACCCATGTGCACAAGCTGGTCTGTCCATACTGCACATACTGCATCTTGCCAGACAGAAATGAACTGCACGGAAGGAGGTGGAGATGGCTTATGGTTGACAGGCACCACCTGGCCGTATTCACAATCCATATGTCAGACGCTTAGTCTCTCGTACAAGATATATTACCAAGAGGAAAGCAGGTCTGCCTCCTGAGACTTTTTCTCTGCTCTTTGAGAACTCTTGAGTGTTGATTGAGGCTATGTGTGATCTCACAGCCTGCCTTAATTAGTCAGGTGCCAGTCAAAATGAAACTGAACCTACCTATGATGAGTACCTGGGCTATACTGACATGTATAGTGGCTTTCTAAAGGAAAACGGGTAACGGGCTGAAGACCTATGCCTGGTCTGTTTTATTACAAACCAAACAATAACAGCGATATCTAATAGGGTTGCAAATCTCTGACTTCAAATTGATTTGATTATGATTCTTTGGAAGACAACTCAATGCATCATCTTGAATTCCATGCAGATTTGACTCCAGGCTACGTTTCATTTTTATAGACATAATTTTTATGACTCCTAAAAATATGCTGAAAACACTGAGATCACAACTACTTACCCAGTAGTACAATATCCAGTCCGGTGTAAAAAGTCAGACACCACCCTTTAGTTTACTAAATGTTAAATCAAGTACAGGCAATTAATTAATTCATTCAATTTATTTACCAGAAATGCTGTTGTACACTAAGTATAAAACACTCTTTAGTTTTGTGCACCCTACTGCAATTCTTCTCTCCTTCCACCTTAAAAGCAGTTACAGCTGTGACCTGCCAACAAAAAGATGTTCACTAAGAGGTCACATTGAGTTCCCCTTCAAAGAGTTACTAACATTCACACCAGCAGCTACCCAAATTCGCCACAGCTGCCTTCCAGTTTACTTACTTAGTCTTAATCTAAAATGTCTAAGGGAGATAAATCTGAGCAAGTTAAGTATAGAATAACCCACCTGAAGAAGAAGAAAGTGTAAAAGTGCAAATAGGAAACTTAAAAGGCGGGCAAAACCTGCTAGACTACCAAAATGGTCACCAACAGGTAAATAGTAATTTGGTTTTAATCTGAAAATCAGAGCACAGTTAGAACCTGAACATCCCTGATTGTGGGCACATTTGGATTGTAAGAAGCAACTGAAAGAACCATTAAGGCAGGTATTCGGGCTTGTTTCAGGCATATTGTTACGACAGGCAGTATTATTACCAATATAGTTAGATACTTAAAACGAGTTAAATAACAGCACAAGAATCCTAAAACACTTCTCAAGATGACACATGTTAGACATACAGACTGAATTAAAAAAACTGGGGCTGTCAAGATACCATTTTACAGTGTGTTTGAGAAGCTTGGAGATAAGAAAGGTGAATGACCAATAAGAGTTTTATGAATGAGGGTAAACCAATGAATATTACAATGTGTGAACATACAATGTGTACAGCATCATGGAAAACTAATTTTTTTCTCTCTAATAAATGTGATATCATTCATAATAGAGCATATACAGTTCACATTAGATAGAGATAGATAGATAGATACTTTATTGATCCCGAAGGAAATTTAGCAATGTATGTGTAAAGCCCACTTCTAACAACATATCGTTGCTGTCCAAAGAAAAACCTCTCCGTTTTTGTTTATTTTGACTTTTATCATCACAATTATCATCTGATCACAGCAGCTACTGTTTACATTGCGTGATAATGTCATGATGAATGAACCAACAGAAATGGCTCATAATTGCTTGGAATAAAGGTTTGGAGGTCATGGAATGGCCAGTATTTACTGTGTTACATCAGTCACATCAGTTCTTACCAATAGTTAAGGTTATACACATTCTTTTTTATTTCTTCTTCACTGTTTTTCACTTAGCTACCTAAACCTGTGTCACCTATGCTTATTTAAGACTGGTGGCTTTGACACATGTGCTGGGCAATCTCTCCATTGACTTGCAACAAAACCCAATTAGCTTTTGCCTTCTACTGTAAAGTTACCTCTTTGGAGATACTTGTTTTTCTTTGGACAGCCCCGATATATAAAAAGTAGTCTATGATGGGTTTTGGAAAGAAACCCTGTGTGTGTTTGCCTGGTAGAGAAATTAATTAAGGCTGACTTTTGCACAGCATTGTAGATGGTAAAAAGCTTAGTAGACCAAGCTTTTTGTTTAGATGAGGAACAGCCTGAATGTTATCCTCAGATCAAAAACGGAGGCCTATTGTTATATAACAAAATACAATACAATCAACATCCAACCAAAACTGATCTGGATGAATCAAGACCTTCAAGTCAATAATCAGTATGTATCCAGTGCATTTTTAAATCTACTATCTTAATATCTACTAGTGTCTGTATGGCCTCCACAAGTTACTAATGTGTTATAGGTTTATCAGCCCAGTTCAGGCAGTGTTAGTCAGATTTAACACTTTGACTTGAGCCAGATATAGGCAAGGCTGAAATCAAACAGATATCATAAGTTCTGCATCTCCGAGGCAACTGGATCAAGAAACACTTCCTGATTACTGATAAAGCAGCTCTCTCTTATTTGTTGAGTAATAGATAGTGTTATTTTTGGTGTAGTGCTAAAAACAACACCGCCCAGAAATATAGCAGTTTGGTGCCGCAGCATCTATTAGATGATTTTGTGCATGAACTAGGATAACGTACAAGGCCCTGAACAAGCCCTACACTGTCCGTTCCCTCCATGGTAACAGGCCCAGAGGGGTGGCTGGATGAACCTCGTCTCCCTATGATCACAGCTCCCCATGGGCCAATTGCATCACGCACATCTTGCATCATTACCCCGACTCTCTGCTGCTCCTCCATCTGTGCACTCATCTTCTCATGGACCGATTAGATGAAGAATAATACCCTATTATTGTGAAGCTGTTTGTATGGGTATATCATCCAGTCTAAACACAGATTCCATTTTATTATGTCTAATGACAAAACTGAGTATGATCAAGTACAGCAATGATAGCCAAAGGATTTCAAAGTTATTTATGGTATTGGTAGCAATAAAAGCATATTTCATCATTAACATTATACTAGAACTTGTACTTAACTGTAGTAGTTTTAGAGAAAATTAAGATTTAGGAAAATGCACTTAATATGTAAAATGTATATGTGTAATATGTCTTGCACGTGTACACACAAAAAAAATCAAAAATTATAAGATAAAAATGTACTTGCCAATATACATATCAAATAAGTACATATCTAGTGCATTAAAATAGTATTAAAATACTTATTATTTACCTTGAGGGGGAAAAAACTATTTGCTGTGAAGTGTGCTGACGGAGAACATTATTGCAAAATTGCAGCACTGCCTGAGGCCACTGTTCATAGCCATCAAGTACAACTTTTTTCAGATTTTTTAAGAAAGTCTGATATATAGCTAATCCACTTCTATCAGGAGCAGTTTCCAAAACTGTGAATTATACACAAGCTCCAGAGAAAATAAGACTTCTAACATCCGTAGTAGAGCAACAAAACCATTCCCGTCAGATAAACAGTACTTAAAGCTTTCATCTTTAAGTAGAAAATCAAGATCCACTCTTGCTTCAGAGTAACAGGTGTTTCTGTCCATCCTCAATGCCAGGGTTGGGTAGGAAGTGAATATATGTATATGTGCAGCATTAGGTTGAACAGGGAATACAAAGGTAACTGTACTCCAACACAAATATGGGAAAAGGACAGTAATCAGATTATACATACATTAAGTGATTACTGGAAGGATTACATCCAAACCACATACTATACACAGAACATTTAATAGATCATCAGATTGCATTACCTTTGTAGTTCAATGGATTTCGGTACAATTACGTTTATTACTGATTAATTTATACATTTTCAAAGTAACCCTCCAAATCCTCCTTAACGCTGTGGGTCTAAAATGGTGTGTAGCTCTCAGGAGGCTGGTACTGAAAAAAGGAAATAGACAAAAAAGAAGAAAATCTGCAAATCAAGCAAGTAGCTGCTAGAGAGAACAGACCACATCACTAAATCAACATCACTGAAGCAGAAAATGCATCCAACTTTTAAGCCTGAACTTTAAAGGTGGTAAAATATCCTTGCAGATTTTCCTAATAAAATCAAAGGATGAATATAATACAGTATATTTAGTTGTTGAGTCCTTTTTTCTTCACACTAAAAAATAAACAACTCCTTACTGGGAATTTTTATTTGGAAATGAGATAAATGTATAAGTGGACTTTTGCACAGTAGAGTAAATCAGTTGGAAATGTATTCAGTCAATTAGTTTAAGCATTTGCAAACCAGACAAAGCTGATAACGTTTAGGAGTGTGGGAGAAAACACTTAAAGAAAGCATTATAATTGCTTTTGCCATAAGAATACCAACCCCTTAAAGTGTTTTCATTAGATCACAGGGAAAGCAGGTGCGTTTCTGCAATACAACATTTTGTTGTCTCATGAAAAGCACACATAACTTAACAATACCATATATGCTCTGCAAGCTAGCCACGCAGACATGGCCTTTAGCGCAGAACAATGAGACCAGAGACACTGGGTCAACACTCATCCCTGTTTTCTAAATGAACTCTATAGGCCTTGATTTCTCTTTCAGTGTTTTTGTGTGACATGAAATAGGGCCTGCACAGGTGTGTTTGATGGTTTACGGGGGAGGGTGGTTTTGTTTTAGGGCGTATAATAGGAAGTCAATAGTGGAGTAATGGATTCCCTTTGATTCCAAATAGAATCACCTCTATTTCCAGTGTAATAGTAGAGGTTGGTCGTTGTGATCTCATGTGAGTTCAGTGAGACCTGGTGCTTATTGAGTTTGAATAACACAGGGTCTATAGCCTTATCCATATCTTTGCTAATAAAATTCCTAATATGTTTTTCTGAGCACATTGTGGATTTCATCATCAAAAACATACAGCGTGACTATATGCCCCTCCTAGTGATGCGACTCCGGGGTTTTAGCCCTACCCACTGCTAACAGAAATACAAAAATCAAGCACATAGCCATTCACTGACCATTAATAATATCCATGGTTTTGAAATGGAATGTCCAACAAGCTTACAAAGGTGTGACAATCAGATGTCCATATACTTTTGGCTCTACAGTGTATCATGAGAACTTCTTAAAGTAATGTAATTTTTTTTGCCATTGACATTTTAGCACAGACTTACAGTATAGATATTACATATGTACTTAATATATTACAATATATATTAAATAATTTGTGCTAGCAGCATAGAACAATACTGTACATTTTGATGAAGATAAGGTACTGTGCTAAAGTTAAAGATCACCATTGTGTGTTTAATGTATTGTCGTTAAGTACGAGATATTAATACTTCAACATCAAGAAATATTACACAGAAGCCCAAATATACAAGCTAAATGTAATAGTAAAACTCGAGTGTGTCCTTTATTATAGCTTTCATTTATTTTAGTAGACTATTTCCACACCTCCAAAGTTCAGTTTTGGAAGTTGGTTGTGCTTTCTGTACGAGTAATCCCAAAAACATTTAGTAATGTTGAGGTCCGGACTAAGCTTCTCTGTTTGGTTTCTTTTTTGTCTACTTCCTTTTCTCTGTGATTCCCCTTTCAGACTTAGTGTTGAGTAGTTTTCTCACAGTGGAAGGATGGACAGAGCCAACACCCCTTAAATAAACACCACAAAGATTTAAGTACTGGTTATTTGATGGTGACAGGTTTGGTGGTCTACCAAGTTTAACACGGTTATTGGGAGTCCCATGTTTCCTTATCTACATCTGAACCAATGACTGTTAATACACAATGGTGTACATCTTTCAGCCTAATCTTTATTACAGAGTTATGTCACAGGCACATGATAAGCCAAAGCAAACTGCAGTGTGAGAGGCACGGTTTTATAGACCAGGGTGTATAACAGCTGTTTCTCTTCAGATACCAAAAGCACTAATTTATTCTCTTTTATTTATAAGCTGTAAGGCATAGGATATATGACAGTATGTTACTATTACTGTAATAAGTAGATTGTATTTATTGGCAGTACTTTTAGAACATCGAAGAACTGCATGGTTTATCAAAACGCAGGGGAGGAAAAAGCTCCAGATACTTGATCTTCATTACTACACTTCATTCATACTTCACTTGAGTAGCACTGAAATGGAATACTTGTACATTTACTCAGTTCCCAACAGAATAAACACACACTAGAACGTGTTAAGCTCATGGGCAGCACTGAAGTTACATTTACAAGGAAAACCTTAGTTCTTAATTTTATAGATGGGTGCCACCCACCGGTCTTTTCCGCAAAGCTTTGGTGTGGCTGCAAGTATCATTCCAATCAGGAAATAACTGACCCAATTCCACATGTTTAATCAGTTAGTATCAGTTTTTACAGAATTCCAGCTCCAGTTCTTCAGTACAAGTTCTCATAGTCCTCTCCCATCCCTCAATCAGCCTATAGCCACACCGGCCCCTCAGTGATAGGAGTGATGACCTCTGTGTCTACTTTTTAAATACCAACTTTCTATATACCTGAACAGGTTTAAATGTAGGTGTCAGCTCAATCAGTGGTTGGAGTACGAGAGAAGAGCGTTTAAAGGATGGGTGAGGACCTTGAGAACTTGTACTGCAGTTCTGGATTGCTTCAGCCTGTAGCTGGAAGACCGGACCCTCCTCCTGAGGTAGGAGTTAGGACTGAGGAATCGGGAGGAGATGGTGTAGTGGTGCGGACTGTGAAAACTGCAGTGGTGTACAGTCACTCAATAAGTATAATGTGTTAGTGTACTGTAAGTAGTGTGTTGGTGTACAGTAACTCAGTAAGTGTAATGTGTTAGTGTACTGTAAGTAGTGTGTTGGTGTACAGTAACTCAGTAAGTGTAGTGTGTTAGTGTAGTGTAAGTAGTGTGCTGGTGTAGTGTAACTGTAAGTGTGTGTAGTGTGTGTAGTGGTGTACAGTAACTCAGTAGTAAGTATAGTGTGTTGGTCAGTAAGTGTAGTGTGTGTTAGTGTACTGTAAGTAGTGTGTTGGTGTACAGTAACTCAGTAAGTGTAATGTGTTTAGTGTACTGTAAGTAGTGTGTTGGTGTACAGTAACTCAGTAAGTGTAAGTGTGTTAGTAGTACAGTGTAAGTAGGTGTGTTGGTGTACAGTAACTCAGTAAGTGTAAGTATGTGTAGTGTACAGTAACTCAGTAAGTGTAATATGTTAGTGTACTGTAAGTAGTGTGTTGGTGTACAGTAACTCAGTAAGTGTAATGTGTTAGTGTATTGTAAGTAGTGTGTTGGTGTACAGCAACTCAGTAAGTGTAATGTGTTAGTGTTCTGTAAGTAGCGTGTTGGTGTACAGTAACTCAGTAAGTGTAATGTGTTAGTGTGCTTTAAGTAGCGTGTTGGTGTACAGTAACTCAGTAAGTCTAATGTGTTAGTGTACTGTAAGTAGCGTGTTGGTGTACAGTAACTCAGTAAGTGTAATGTGTTAGTGTACCGTAAGTAGCGTGTTGGTGTACAGTAACTCAGTAAGTGTAATGTGTTAGTGTACTGTAAGTAGTGTGTTGGTGTACAGTAACTCAGTAAGTATAATGTGTTAGTGTACCGTAAGTAGTGTGTTGGTGTACAGTAACTCAGTAAGTGTAGTGTGTTAGTGTAGTGTAAGTAGTGTGTTGGTGTACAGTAACTCAGTAAGTGTAGTGTGTTAGTGTAGTGTAAGTAGTGTGTTGGTGTACAGTAACTCAGTAAGTGTAGTGTGTTAGTGTAGTGTAAGTAGTGTGTTGGTGTATCTGTACGGAAGTATTGCTATTCTGTGAGTCTTTATACTTTACTACATTTCAAATTAAAATATCTCACTTGTTTACTCCTCTACATTATGCATCTGTCCTTCCCTTTGGCTTATGTGTGATAGAAAAAAAAAATTAAATGAAAGAAGTATAAAGTGAGCCCACCAATCAGGGTACAGCACACACTTTGTTTTGAGCTTGTTTTGGCCTGATGGACAGAGCTTGGTTCTAGCTAATGCAATATGTTCTCCTTCAGTGTTCTGTGCTTATGATAATTTAGATACATATCAGTGTCAGGCTAATTGATGACCTTCTATTTAAAGACTGGTGGACTGACACTAGGACCTCATCTAGAATGAGTTGATTAAGAGTCTTGTTCTAGAAATGATAATAGATCATTAGAGCCATAGTAAATCATACTACTGTTACCTTCCATACTTCAGTAAATTTGAAGGTCAGTGCTTTAGTAATATTACTCAAGTGGAGGAGGAAGGAAAGAACTTTTACTGGTGCAGTATTTACCTGGTATATCTCTACTTTAACTCACAATACATGGTTTGGGTACTTCGTCCACTACGAGAAACCTGTGTCAGAGGAACAAAAGGTGACGGTGTTAAAGGAAGGAGAAGGTCATTTTGGCTCCATGTTGCCACTTTTTGGCCACATTTGTTAACTAATTCTAATTTTCCATTAGAAAATCACCTTTAACAAATACAGACAAATACCAACCATATAGAACATATAAACAACTTCCAGTTGAAAATGTAGCCGGGATAATTTCTTTAAACTTTGTTATGTGTTGGTCAAACTAAACCACTAGCTATGGTTTATACGGTGCAATGTGCACCATTTGCTGGGCTCTTAACTTTTAATCACTGTGTCCTTTGTTCTAAGACCTAGCCCTGACCTGAGGGTATATTTATGTAAATGTATTTACAACAGTACGTTCAGCAGTAGCTTGATTTCGTTTGGTCCGTTCATTATTGGATGTATACTGCCTGCATAACTCCACATCACCCACTTTTACTTGTACATCCCCATTAAAACACATATGCAAATCATACCAATGGACAGCAACTGATACTGGAACAGGTGTTATGGCATCATTCTCCTTCTCCATGAGTTATCCTGTTAGTGCCAGCACCATGGGCAGAAGGCTCCATGACGCAGAACTACATTGATGGAGGACGTCCTTAAAATCACGTCAGCATCGCCAAGCACTAGAATGGTGTTGTGCCAGACTGTCATGGAGTGACTCAGAATTGCAGCAGGTCATCTTCAGTGGTTAGTCTCACTTTTGTCTTGGTGGAGCCGACCAACAAATCCGTGTGCGGAGGCACCGTGGTCAGATAAATGGCTTGTTGTCGTGTCACTCGTCCAGAAGGCCTGGTGTCACACCACCTCCACCCCCCAACTACAAAATCTGCAGGAACTGTGTGAGAATATTCAAACTGCAGGGAATGGATTATCGCAGGACGCCATTAGTAACCTCTACAACTCCATGCCAAGATGTCTGGCATATTGTTTTAGCAAACATGGCGGCCTGACGGCATACTGAGAGACACTACATAATAAATATTGGCCATATCAGTCAAAATTTATTATCATTTATTGTTCCTGGTAACCTTTATCTTCCCTTCCAATAGCACTGCAATCCTACACTTCCTTCTAGGGCCTTCCTTCCTGCATTGTTTTTGACGATTTGTATATATAGAACCTTCCAACTTCCAAAAACAACTGTATGCATAAACATTTCTTTGCATTTACAGCATGGCAAGTTAGATATTGTTCTTTAAAGAACATTTCCTGAGGTATGAATGATTTGTGCTTAATGTGCTTATTTGTGTTTTGTTGTTTTGCGTTGAGTTGAGTTGCAGCATCATCATCTACTGGGTCTGAGAGACATAGCAGAAAAGCCAGACATGATAGCAAGATGCAGTTATATACTTCAATACAAGTATGTTCAAAAGAGACTCCTTAATCAGGCATTGTATCGTTTACGTTAACACAGACCTGCTAGCTGCCGTTGGTTAGCTAACGTGTTGTGGAGAAAATGAGCTTGGGTAATTGCTATGTCTGACTCCTTCCCTCTGTTCTATGGCAACCACGTTCCATGTGGACATTCAGGCAGGCTCACTGACACACACACACACACACATGGACGCACGCTAGCCTGGCGGTCTCTAGGGGCCAATTACCTGATGATGGCAAGTTGGAGCAGGGCTGTGGTTGCAGGTACGCTTGTGCAGCACCAAAAACTCCAGTCTCCAGTGATTATCCAGTCGTCGGAGAACATCCTTTCATGACAAAGACAGAGTATAGCAATTAAACATGAGCATTAGACATGAAATTTAGTATTTTAACATGTGTGCATTATAGGGTTTGTATGTAAAAAGAGATTGTCAGGTTATATGCAGGCATTATGCACTTTAGGCTCAATGCTATCTTACAAACCACATTTCAACACAGACATAATGCTAAAAGAAGCTAAATGCACATTTTCATCTTAGCCAAGGCTCTTTTATCATCCCACCTGTGCTAAGCCCTCATTTCCTGAGAGGACAATTCAAATCTCTGTAATTAGCCAGGAGACACCTCAATCAAGAAACAAAAGCAAAGCAGGTGGAATGAAAGACACCTGTGGACCAAAAAAACAGATGTGGGTAGACATATGTGAGGATCTCAAAGGACGTATTTCTTATTTAAAAGGTACTATTAGTGGGTCAAAGAGGTTATCAAGCTTTTTTTTTCATTGTTGTACACACCAACCTATGCTGATATGCTGAGCGTATATTTAATGCTTGTATATTATTTACAGGCAGATTATAAATTAGTACATTATTTCATTTTGTCACTTTACTAATTACAATACTGTAATAGTTCATTGAGCGCATTAAAAAGTACCTATAAAAGTATGTGCCAAAAGTACTTTTGTTCCCTGCAATTCCTGTTTTTGTTTTTTCTATTAGATGTTAAACCCCTTCAGGGTTTTCTAGATTTAACTCAGAGTCTCTTCCTTTTTAGCTCCACTCAGTTTTATACAAGATGGTGCCATTGCAGGTGATAATGGGATACAGTGGAGATCAAACCATCCTAAACAGTTTACCCAATTTTTTGAGTAGTTACAGAATAAATATTTAAGTAGTAGGTAATTTATCATACTAACAAAAGATTACAGCTGACTAATATCTGAACACGTATATCGTACCATTATTTCACATAAGACTGAAAGTCTGGCTGCAGCTGATTTTTGCCAATTAAAGTTTTTTATGTTAATTAGATGGAAGCGCAGGACTTACTGATGGATAAGCAAAAACAAGTCATTGTAAATTTTTCCATCACAATCTGAACACTTGTCGCATCTTAACATTATTTCACAAAGTAAGGCTGCTGAGGGAGGTCATGCTTGAGCAGGTAAAATGTGAAATGGTTAACCAATTAACCAGACTTAAAGTGATGTGTTCTGGAGCAGTCGGATGCTCCTGCTTTCACAAAGCTGAAGTTCCCTTCTTATCCCGATTTTCAGTTCCACCTTAAATGATGCAGGAGTCGTGCTTCATTTTGAACTGCGGCACAGAAAATAAGAAGCTGGAAAATAAGACGACGACCTAACAGCTTGATTCATTTTTCAGCATTATGTGGGAACAAACTTGCAGACCTAATCATGAAGTTTTTTTTTTTTGTTAGAGTTACGAGTGCAGAGCTGCAAGGAGACCGACATTTTCAAACCTTTTCTTGTGGTCAGAGTCTTTGATTACAGTGGCTGGTAAGTGGTAATAGCACATCATAATGACTGGTAATTAACAAACTCACACTACTCAAACTCCTGTATTTCCTGTATTACACACACCTCCATCAAACATCATAACATTAGCCTAGGTAAGTAACGTTTCCTGGCTATCTGAGTAAGTTCTTGAACCTTTCATTTCATTGGCATATGTCATTATATAGATGAAATTAATGTCAGAGATTTTTTTTCTATGTATCTGATATGATCATGATTATGATAATTGCAACTAGCTGCGAGATTCAGCTTCTAAGGGATATGCAGTGGGATATAAGTTAGTGCTAAATTAATGAGGGTAAACATTCACTTCACCAGACCAAGTTTAATAATATATAGTTCTAGCTGAAACGCTTAAAAAAGTGTTTAAGATGCCAAGGCTGCTTTTTAACTATTTAATTCCCTAACAATAGGGTTCCAGCACCTTTGGTGCTTGGCCCCCTAATAAACATGTGTTAATGAATGTTTCTACTGATCTGGTTCAAAGTCGAAGCTGCATACTTTGCAACTACTTGGATGGCAGACCAAATCATTTTGCTCTGAGTGACTCTATGCCCTAACCATGTTTATTTTCTTCAAACAAATAATCAAAACAATGAAAACACTCCCGAAACTGTAGGCAAGGCAAGTTTATTTAGACAGCAGGTTTCATACACAAAGATAATTTAATGTGCTTTACACAATAAAAAACAAAGGGAACATCAAAAGGAATAATAAAAGCGAAATGCCTTAGAATTATTAACAATAAAAGTTAAAACACCTTAAAACCTTAAAACAAAGAAGACTTATTAATGATATTAAATTTAGCTTACTAATGATTTGGGCAGTCCTGGGCTGGAGGTTAGGGAACCAGCCTTGTGACCGGAGGGTTGCCGGTTCGATTCCCTGAACTGACAGTAACGACTGAGGTGCCCTTGAGCAAGGCACCTAACCTCCAACAGTGTATGTGGGTGTTTCACTTCACGTATGGGTTAAATGCGGAGACTAAATTTCCCCACTCTGTGATCAATAAGGGATTAAATCTAAAATAAAGTGCAGTAAAAATATAGTTATAAAGTTCTGTCTATGAAGGTTATTAAGGGGATTAAACTTGTAAGTCACTCTGGATAAGAGCGTCAGCTAAACGTCATAAATGTAAATGTAAGGTTATAGTTCAGTTACAGGCACATGATTAATAGTTTTAACCAAGAAATGAATGTATTTGAGGTACCTCAAAGATCCTGCTTCACCACATGTAGTTCCCAGAAGAAGTACCTATAAATGATCATTTTGCATATGTTTAGATCATTATTCTATTATTAGACCTTTGTCTCAAAAAATGCCTGGTTTAAATACATCATAACATAGTACTTATTAAGGCCTATATAAGGCCTGAATGTTTTTCAGCTAATTCAGTTAGACGACCATATAATACTACAGTTTAAATGTAGTTTCATAGCACAATATGTCATTACTGTAAACAAACATTACACTAGTAGTGCTATTAAAAGACGTTTCTATGGCTGATGGTAAGTGTACAGTTTTACAAAAGGTCATATCTGTGCCCCCTACTATGTATGTAAAACGGGCACTGATAGAACCATTGTTCAGAACCATCTTCATCATTCAGAATAATTCAGAAATCCATTTAAAATCTTTTTTTATTTTCCCAAGAAACAAAGACCAGCATATGTTTCACCTTAAGCTCATACTTCGTGGAATCATTTGTTTGCCACTGGATGTCACTGGAGGCGGATCACTGTACAGCAGACAGCATTTAGGTAATAAATGCAAACCAATATGAAAAACAGCATGTCACTGTGCATTTACATTGCTTAAACTCATTGGTCTGGGGTCAGCCTTCTGTAAAACCGGGCAGTCAAAGTGAATCTGTGTAAGGGTCACCATAGACATATGAATATTTAACCTAGTGTAAGTGGCCACTGATAGCGCATAGGATGTAGTTGTGGCTGAGAGTACTACATGGATGTGAATGCAGTGTTCTTGGTCAGCTCCGAGACCCTGACCTGTTGGAAAAGCAGCCGGCTGGTGATGAATGTCCCCTCCGCTGGCCTTGCGTGACAGCCATGGCTGATACCTATCTCTACCCAAATGAGCTTTGGTTGTGCTCCACCGCTTCACTCTAACCCTCATTTGGAATGCAAATGAGCGAATGCTAAACAAAGCGCACCTTTCAGACTGGCCAATTTCCTGGCCTCTCTCAGGGGCAGTCACAGTAGGGGCCTCCACTCCTGGACAGCCAGAGAGAAGAGCTTCACCCAGCCACTCGGCTAATTGAAACGGCTCTTTGTCCATGGCGGTGCCTCGGATGAACATTTCCCTGCTCCAGTGATCAGGATGCACTGCATGCTAGGCCTCACCAGTCCCAGGAGTAAATGTCTAACTAAAAGCCAGATTAAGAAGACCACCCTCCCCTTAAATAAGTGTACTGGAATCCAAGAACTCATGAATAGTAAGACTGCACCATCAGAATCAGAGTATTCATTAAACATCTTACACATTGGACATGTATGATATGTACCATACTAAAGTGACCAGAACAATGTGAGAGTCTATTAGGAAATATTCAAGAAAAATGACACTTTAAGGTATAAAATAAAATAAAATAAAATAAAAGAGGCATATGTAAGGTATAAAAGTGTAATATAAAGTGTAATCTGAAAGAATATTTATAGAACTGTACAGAGCAAAGAAAAAAAACCATGTTTAACCCTTTTATAAAAGAAGAAGAGAATAGAACAGAATGCATGAAAACAGTACATTGTAATTTGGTGTCTGTCAGGGTGTTAGCTTAGCAATTTCCAAACCTCTTCTCGAGCAAGCATATTTGCAGATAACATCCAACAGGGATGCACCGAATGTTATTTGGACAAAATTGTGAAGAAAAAAAAAAACACTTTTCAGCCAAATAAGTGAAAAGACTTAGTCCGAAAAAATTGCATTTGCAATGACTGCGTTACCTTTTTCTAGTTCCCGGATTGGAACCAGAGTGGAACTTTTACTTGTACCATTTTAACACTTTATTTAACACCTACTCGACTGCGAGTCACACCGGACACGATGAAGCTTCCCAGCTTTTATTCAGCTTCAAGCACTCAAGCCAAACAGAACTCCTGACTGAGTTTCCCATTTTTACAACATCGCAATAAAATCGTGACCAGTCTGAAGGGAGTCACTCTGAATGCAGCAGACATGTCGGTTGAGATGTTTTTGATTGTTAATATATTTAAGTCATATTGTGCTTTGTGGATATGTCTGCTGGGATGTTAAAATGTTCAGTGTTGAATAAATATATTTAAACTGCAGTTTAGTAATGGTTAAAAACCAGAACAAAAATACATTTAGTATATTTACTTGATGGAATGGTAAAAAAAGTGGCAAAATGAATGAAAGTGAAAAACCATAGCGGGTATTTGGCCTAGTGTTTGGCTTTGGCCAAAAAATTTCATTTCGGTGCATCTCTACCATCCATTATCTAGATTTTTCTAATCAATTCTCCTTAACTGGTGCTCTGCTGATAGAATTTAACAAATACATGCAACAACTTGCCCACCATGGAAAGTCCGGAACCAAACAACATTTCTAAATGTAATTAAGGCACACGTTGGTTCGCCCTGATAGTTCTGAATGGTAAATAAAATGGCTATATTTATGCTGTAGATGCTGTGACTCCATTCTATTACCGCCACTTGTAAATCTGCAAGCTTCACTTCAGTTAACCATTTTACATCAAACCGCTCTGAATGCTGCTGATTACGTCTCAACAAATGACTGACATGGACAATTTGGGTATTGAATTTGTTTTGCACATCTATATGTCAGTTCTGACAAAACAGACCACATACATACACCACCAAATTCTGTGAAATCAAAAGAGTTAGTTCCGTTTTTTGCTGCACAATTTTCATGTAAATATGAAACTACATATTTCACGACATTAGTAATCACATAAATATTAATTAGGGTGAGTTACAGAAAATTCCACAAAAATCAAATCACAGATCTTCAATTCTACTTTTTATAGGTTTGAAAGTGAAACTGCTTGAAAGCTCAGTATCTAAACTGATCGGATTTCAGTGCTTGTATCAAACAGCTATGAATAAGAAATAACTCTTATTGAAATATACCATGCATTATCTCTGGTAATGATGCCTAAGATTTTACATTCTTTTTTACAATCTGTATTTTTCTTTTGCAAACGGTAATAACTTGCAAACTTGTGCAGTCCAACTGTGTAGGTGACTGCAAACCTGTGAAAGTGTTCTTACCTGTGGTACATTCATTGTGTTCTGACTTGCAGTACTTTTATTACTGAAGTCATCTTATTCTCGCTTCTGCCTTTCATAAGCTTTTAGGACCCTTCACATAGACAAATGTTCAATGACCCTAATGGGTGTTAGTTCAGATCAGTGTGAAGAGATTCATTGCAGAGGTGAGGCAGGCCATTGTATCCTACACCTCTGAGTATCAGGTGGTCATGGGAAAACCTCAGCCTTTTGTTCTGACATGATGTTTGGGCACAATCAGAGATGGCTGTGATGTCACGTTGCCCTTTAACATTCTGAACTACATCATTAAAGCCATGATCAGGAAACTCTGTGACCCCTCACTGCAACGACCACCACAGCCCCAGCACCGTATTACCACACCCACTAAACACAACATGTAAGATAGCATGTTTTCCATCATAGCGTCATAGCTTCTTGCTCTCCTCACTCTGACGACAGCTTTGGAACACAGGAGCTGTATGAAGGCTTATCCCTATTGTCTAAACTACTTCAGACAATTACAGCAAGCCCTCAGAGTGCAGTCAGGCCCAGCAACATGCAGCAGACAGGGATTAGTGGAGATGCCCCAAGGCCCTGCTACACCCACCAGATGACAAACGCCCAATACAAACTCCTAAATATATAGGTTCCTGAATGGTTCTTAGCTTGGACATACAGTCCACAGGAAAAACCCTTAATAGGTATAGAACAGTGCCCAACCCTTTTGTCTTGGAGGGCTGAAGTGCAATGTTTGCAGTGGTTTTGGAGTCTAAAAACCACAAAAGAATAATTTCAAGTGGACGTTAAACTTTGAGGGAGTGGGATAAAGACTACGTTCAACGAAGTTTGATTGGCCCCTTCTACATTATGGAGTTCTTTCTAAGGAAGCTCCATAAAGGTTCTTCACGCACATACTTTTTATTTGCAAAAATGGTTCTTTAAAGACATATCATCCGAAAGGTTTAAAAACAATAATTATATGGCATCACACCAACAAATCCTATCTGGAAGCTTTTAAGACAGTAAGGGCCAATGGCCTAAACATAAGCTGTAAATTGAATAAATTGTATAAATATGTATACATTCAGGAAACTGAAGATTAAAACTTAAACTTAAGAGTCTAGAACACTGCTTTACTCCCTGCCCGCTACCTTTAAAGTCGCTTGCTTTCTTTTGCTTTGCTACCTCTTCTCTGATTTAAACCAAGCCAGGGCTAGGTTTTCTCTGGTAGAGTGGCAGTCAGGTGTGCTTTAACCTTTCCCTGGCTGCCTTTTGTAAAGTGTGATCAGGAAACCGGGCCCTCCTGGCTGGAATGTGACCACAGATCTGTCACTAACTACAGGGCTATATAATAAGCTGAAAGAGGAGCAATATACTCAATTTATTAACATTAAAGATTTAATATTCTTAATGTAAAAAGATCAGTTTGTATTTTAGTCTTTGGTATTACTGCAATCACAATGCAGAACACCCACATTACTGGGTATTTGGACAGAAGATATTCAGAAGTCTAGATCTCGTAGCAAAGCAGTGAAAAACATTTCTCATCCAAAGCATGAGCAAAGACTGTTGATACCAACAGGTATGAATTTTCATGTCTACATGTAGCACACTTTCTTCTGCTTGAGTTGAGTAGGCAGACCCACCTCTACATCTTTGATTCACTGTAGAGGATTCTCCACCATGAAGTCATTTTTATTTGTGACTTCTTAATGTGTTGTATTTTTGATGCACTTACTAAAGATGCATTTCCAAAAAGGGATAAATAAAGTACTTACCATACTGCGCAAAAGTCATGGGAAACAAGTTACTCACTTTTCTCCTAACAACTGTGCGAGACCTGATAGGCCCCCCAAAACTTCCCACATCACATAAACAGCACAGCTTTCACCTTTAAATATCCAGCTTCCAGGGTCAATGTTTTCTGCTTTCTGTTTTGTGTGATGCTAAAAAAATGATTGGCTGTTCTGTTCTGTTCCTGTTCTGACTGGAAATGAACCGGATGAAAGGTGCTTCCGTGTGTCCCTTTACATATAGACAGTTTACTAGTTATGATTTGGGCTGAGTTTGGCTGAATTCTCAGATCAGGGAATGAGGATACCTGTAGGAAACAGGGCAAAGGGCAGTTATTCAATGGCCTGCCACAGACAGGCCAGAGTCCAGATCCATTTACAACTCTTCTTTATTCAGTCCTACTGTGTCTTCGGAACAGGGTGTGGGTTTCGGCTTGTTTGCGGTGGTCTCATCGGACTACGGAAGCCAGTTTCTGAATCCCCTCTGAGCCACACACAAAGCTAACACTGACATCATAAACATTCACAAAGCACCTTGGGCAGGGTGGGGGCAGGTGGAGGGTGTCCTCCGGGGCGGGACTGGCCTATCATGGCGCGAGGGACACACCTGCAAGCGCTAGAGGCTAAGGAGATTGGCTGAGGCATGAAAATTACACCTGTGGGGGTGGGGGGGGGCCTGCTACATGTAAAGCAAGCCCTTTACAAATTCCGTCTGTCTTCTCAAAGAGCTTAAACAGGTCGCATCGCCTCAAGCAACCGGCAAGTTTCTTCGCAGAGACAAAGGCTTACCTATTGATATCTACCTGGTATTAGGTACGCATCCACCTCCTAGTCGGGAATCCAGTCGCCAACTCAAGATGGTCTCCTTCCGCCTGAAAGCTGGGGAAAACAGGGCGTCGATCAACAAGAAGCGGGAGAAGGAAGACCAGACACTGCGGCGGCACGACTGACCAACTTACAATGGTGTCTCTCATATCTGGTTTCTGGCCACTGGACCGATCCAAGGAAGACAAGGGTAACTTTTTAACTTGAAATAAGTCCTTTCTGGTTTTCTTCTTCTAGTATACTGCTTTGCCTAGCTGCAGATCTGTTAATGCTGTCTTTCCACTAGACTTTTTATTCAGTACAGTCGTGAGTATAGATGCTGTCGGAAATTTGGGCCATTTAGACAGGGTGACAGGAGAACTGTTTGCTAACTGGTTGAAGTGGAACTCTCTTGTTTGAACGGGGTCATATTATAATCTGTATCAGATTCCAATCTATTTAAATGGAAAGAAGAAGAGAACACAATAGACGCAAACACTCATTCCTTGACTGGATAGACCAGTTAGGGCAGGTAGAGGCAAACCGCCAGACTTGTCAAAGGGGATAAAGAGAGGGGTTTAGCTGCCTGCTCCTCTAGCTCTGATAGCGCGCCATTGGAGGAGCACCCTGGGATGTCTGTAAAATGTGGTAACTTGTCTGGAATTGTCGCTTGGAGTTATTATTGATGAAAATGCTTCACTGCTTTATATGGGATAGGTTGAAACTTTGTGAAGACTTTTAATGGCTTTTGGCTTTATTGGTATCGACGAAGGTTGAAGCTGGTGTTAGATCTACATAACCTGTTGATCCTGAGCATCTGGGCTCCGGCTTTTCCGTTGCGACCCTAACGGCTATGAGCTAGGCTTGTCCTTACGTGTCTCTTTGGTTTCTTGTTTAGCTTGCTTTTGAGGTGAGTGAGTCGAGCTGAGGGAGGTAATGGCGGCTTTGGACATTTTGTCCTTTATGACAATTCCTGCTAAGCTCAACTTGCTGTTTGACAATCTTACGGTATACTAAGAGCGCCGTTCCGTTTTTTCTTTCATTATGTGGTGGAAAGCTGCGGTCTGTGGAGGTGGTCTTACAGTAGAAAGAAAATGTCGGCCGGGCAGTACAATGGATGCACAGTGAGGTGGAGGATTTTGATTGGTGGAAGGAGGAAAATGAGACCGTTTCATTCTCTCATGAACGACTGAATGACTCGTTTGTCACAGTTTTATAAACTGGCCAGAGCATTATCAGAATCGTGATTGACTGCATGTGAGCATGGCTGGGAAGGTGATAAAACCCAACAGCGGTTTGAAGTGAGGTTATCCTAGATGCGATGTGCAAAGCAAATGCAGGGGAGCTGGGCAGCCGCTTGTGTGTGTTTGTTCCTTCATGAGGCCAGAGAGAGGAAAATGGAGTGTTAATTATCATGCACAGGTGAGAGGTCAGAGAAGTTCAGCACACTGGGTTTGTTTGCTTAAGAACAGCCATTTTAATCAGAGTGACTGTGACTAAGCAGTCTGCTGCCGTTCACGTTAAATACAGGAACTGAATACCTCTTCCAGCTGGATATTTATCCAGGATTTAACCATTATTGTGCTTTTAAGCTATTTTAGGTCATTCTGATAAACTACAAAGCACAGAATAAGGAAGTTATGCAATGGTTCTTTCATTATTTCATTTTTTACAAGTTAATGTTTACCTTTTTGACTACAGAACGTTAAGTCTAGCTCATCTACAGGAAAGAACATGAACAGCAACTTTAACATATGAGCGTACGTCCCTTTCTTTAATGCAAATCCGTTTTATCTCGCTCCACAGCCAGGCAGAACAGAAAGCGAAAGGGTGCTCATAGGGATTCAAATGCTTAAAGAGATATTCAAAATACATTGTCGCTAAAGGTTGGTTACCTTTCAATCTTTAACTGACAGTAAAAGGGGAGACTGTCATGGCTCGGCGTAGTTAAAGGTTCGCCGGGTTGAACATAGTGTGACAGCGATGCCCACAGAGAAACGGCACAAAGCAACACGCCCATTTAAACCCGAAACGCAATTAGAGCTGGCAGCACAAGACCCGCCTTTAACTAAGGTTTACGGTTTCCCTCGCTTTGTTCTTTCACACAGACACAAACTATTGATTAAGGTTCAGCCTAGCTCAGCCTTCAGGTTGGTCACTTCAGTGTGGAGTCACATTCCAGCCAGGAGGGCCCAGTTACCCGATCACACTTCACTCTAGGCAGCGGGGGAAAGGTTAAGGCACACCTGACTGCCACCCTACCAGAAGAAAATCCAGCCCTGGCTTGGTTTGAATCAGAGAAGAGGAAGGAAAGCAAAAGAAAGAAAGCGACTTTAAAGGTAGAGGGCAGGGAGTAAAGCAGTGTGCACTTGTCTCATGTTTTCTACTTCGCTCTGCCGTCTTTTAACGCTTATTCTCCTTCCCTCTTTCCCCCTCTCTCCCTCTTTTTTCTTTCTCAGAAGGCCTGCAGCACTGGTTTATAATGCTGATGATTAACTAAATAGAGGCTGCAGTCTGGGAGAGCGGGTCTGCTTGGGGGTTTTCATTTCATGGGTCCTGACTGAGCAAGAGGAAGCCGCAGCCTTCTCAGGCACTTGGTGGAAATCTGAGATTTTTTCCCCCTTTCTTTTCTTCTCCCCCTACTCACTTTTTTTGTCACATTCTTTACCTGAGTCCCTTTCACCACGGTAAGGTTACAGGTACTCACTCTCTCTGACTCTCTTTTATCCATCTCTGTTTGAGGAGCTTTTCCTCTTTGACCTGCTCTCTCTTTATCCCCTTCTTCCTGTTCTTAATTTGTTTCATTTTCTCAAATCTATTTATAGATATACTATTGTTCATGTTGACTGTGTTAGCTTGGATTTCGGTTTCATCATTAACGTTGATCAGTGATTATGAGTGTGCTGACTAACATACTCAAACGTAAATGTTTCGGTATAAGAGTTTGAGGAACCAAATGCATTAATAGTCTTCATACTTGCGATGGAGAAACACATGCTAATCCAGCATCTCCTTTCATTTCTGGTAGCTTTCTTTCCTCGGAAAAACTTCAAAAGGCAGAAAAGTCGTACTTATCGCTTCACTACGGCTACACCCTCGCACTCTATGGCTGTAAACCTCAGGCGTTATTCAGTAAACGAAAGGTGTGTAGAACGACCTTCCACACACAGAGCTTGGTCACAGGTCAGTCCGGTGCAGCATTCCTCCATGCTGTTATCACTGCACACAGCAGTACAGAAAGTCTAAGCAGCAGCCGGTAGAATCAGCTCTGCGCGTTCATTGTACAGTAACAATGCAAGGCCTGTCTCTTCTGTCCTCCAGAAGACGAACAAAAATCAGCACCACCCAGTCCAGGTCTTTGTTGCTTTCGACACCAAAGTTTTTTTGGTCGGGGGGGAGGGTGGGGGGTACGCTCGCTGTATCCCGATGCTGCTTAGAGCCAAATGTTCTATTGTATAACAGAGCAGTTCTCTCCAGCCCGTGGTGTCAAATCAGACCAGTCGGAACAGGTTTGGACAATTATTAACTGCCTCAGTGGCCCACTCTCTCTCTTTCTCTACTCTGCCTTGGTTGCTTGGCTAAGCTGCAGCTAACAGAAGAACAAAGCAGTCTACTGCGTGCACAATTCCAGCTTTACCAGTTTTTGGAGCGAGTCGGTTTTTATGCTGTATATCCTCCTTTATGCCTCCCCACTTCCTCAGGGCAGGTGGTTCACTGAGCTCGAGCTTTGTTATCAGGCCCAGCTCATCATAGCTGCTGTTTTAGTGTTTTATGGCGGTTAGTATCGGGTCTGATGCAACACTGGAGGAACACATTCAACAGGATTTTAACTGACTGTTATGAGCGCTCTCGCTGTTTATAACGAAAGCTTGAAGCTCCAAAATGGAACGTTAAAAAAAGGAGGTGAAAACATTTAGTGTGAGATTTTATTTTAAGCAACTCAGGCGCATTTCTACCATGTAAGTCTTAATAAGATGTAAAGAACAGCTACCCATTCGGATGGCAAGAAAATGGGAGTTCCAGGGGTTTGATATGACAGCATTTCCTATTTTGTGCTTTTGTGTCACTCAAAGTTTCTATTAATAGAACCATGACAAGCTGCTGCTCATTCCAAGATCTCCTGGACAGTCTTCTCCATCTTACGAGGCAGCATTGGATATCTTCTCTCTCTCTAATACTGCCTGGTAATGATGATGATGGCTGTCTACTCGCTTCTGAAGCTACAACACACTGTAGTGCTCTTTCCCCACCCCCTGAAAACAGCTGGGCTTCTATGAGGCCTTCAGACCAGTTTTGCAAGTACAAAGCAACTTAAAGTGGACCCATGGCACTTAGCACCCATCTTACCGGACAGTGCTGGACTGTATATCTGTTTTCTAACACTGTCTGGTAACGATGTTTGTTGGGTGGCCCAAATACTGCAAAGGATTCTCTCCACTTTGTGTCATGTCGTGTTATAGTGTGTCCAGGTCAGGCAGACATTGTGAATGCTCTCTCTCTCGTGGTGTCATTTTTAACAGTAACAACAGTATTGACTAGAGGCCTCTAGGACTAACACAGTGCCAAAAATCAGTTGGGTTTGTTAGCACTGTTAGCAAGACAACCAACAAAGAAAGAGTCTAGTCACGCACAACGAAAGCAGTCTGTTGTCACAGTACCTGTCCTTCTCGCCCACATAGTGCTCCACGGCATTTGTTTTGTCTTTATTTGTACTGTTTGTATGAAAATACCACGTCAGGGCAGGTGTTTATTTCACAGTTTGCAATACACACACACACAGGTTTCCCAGGAATCTTGGAGATTATGTTTCTTAGTACATATCTTCTGCTCGTCAGCACTTTCTTATAGAAATATTATAGCCCCTTAAACTGTAGGCTTGTTTGCTGTTATGGATCGTGCAGCTTGAATAATCATTGTTGTCCAAAAAATAGAAAAAAGAAAACACAATAATGGAAACTTTACAAGGGAAGCCAAAGATGTTTTTTACTTTTAATGTACGTTGATTTAAAATGATTTTACTGTAAGCAATTCAGTTTTTATATCAGTCCATTCATCATGGAACCTTACAGGAGAGGCCAAAAACGTTCTTTACTGTAGGGTGATTTTACTGTAAGCAATTTTTGAGCTTTTTTATAGGTCCATTCATCATGCAGTTTCACAGGAGAAGCCAAAAACTTTCTTTACTTTTATTGTAGGTTGACGCAAAAATGATTTTACTGTAAGTAGTTTAAAAACTTTTTTATCATCCATTTATCAAGAAATGTCCACACAATGGCCAGCTGCGGTGCTTGAAAGTAGCTTTGGCAAAGTTCTCAAAATTAACACACCCCAAGTTCAACAAATTAGTCAGTAACTAATATACAAATTATGCAGCCCACAGAGGGGCTCAAAGGGTCATAAGGTTTCTTTTGTGGTCTTTGGCTAATTCCTACATTTTATTTGGAACCAGACAAAAGAGTATTGTTTCTGAGACATAGTATATGATAAGCCATTCAGCCTTTTTAGACACCCTATTAAACACAAAGAGGCCAAAGGTTCCTCTGGAGTTCTGCCATAAAAGGACCACTTTCGATTCCCTAAGAACCTTTTATTGGCTGATTTCTTTATAGACGTACCATGCGGTGTACAAGTATAACGAATCTTTTTTTAAAGTTCAATACCCTCCACAAAACCAAAAAGTTACCCATGAACTATATACTGAAATCCAGGAACCTTTACTTTTGTAGTCTACCATTAGGTTAACAGTTCCGAGGACAGGCAGGTGAAACCGGGGGAATAAGGAGTATGTTGTAAGGTTGCGTGTCAAAATGACTGGCAGGCTGCTTTTGTGTGACGCTCAGAGGCGTTAGGAGGAAATAATGGGCCAGGTCATGAGAAATGACTTGAGGGGGGGAAAGAGAAGGAAAAGAGCGGGGAGTGTCTAATGTACTCTACTTTGTTTTATTCACTTCCCGCTCCCTCTATTCGGGCTGCCCGACCCCACCCAGCTTTAGTTAAAGAATACCAGTCCGTTGCCTGTTGAACCAGCCTGCTGAAAGATGTTTCCTCGTCCCCTCCCCCCCGGAGCACTCTGTGTGGCTTTTGTGGCTGTAGGTGAGCTGTGATTGGCCCAGCTCGTCTTACTTGCGTGGCATATCCTGCAACTGACACATGAGCTCACCTGAAGGCTCACGATAAAATTAGACTTTAACGATACTGGCGACTCCTCCTCTTCCCCTTCCCCCCACCTCGTGCCCATCCTTGCTCATATATCTTCCTAAATAGTGTGGATGGTGTAGAGCGAACTTTCACGCTACACTTTTTGTTCTGTACACATTTCAAATAAGTTTATTTGCATATGTCACACATTTCATTCAGACTAACACAGTGGGGGTCAGTATTTTCAGGCCTCGTGTCATAATAAAAGCCTGATAAAAAAATTTAACTGTAAGTCAAACAACCTGATTAGGTTTTCTACATTAAAGAAAGAAATACATACTACCACAACAGACAACGCTTCAGCTTTGGCAAAGTTCCCAAATATTACATAACTGCCAAGATTAGAACTCCTTTCTACCTCATATTTTTTAGTTTTAGCTGCTGAAAATCCTAAGATTTCTCCTCACTGCTGACAAACACTGAAATGTACACATATAAGCAAATGTCAAACGTGGTCTTTACAACCCAATGTTTGTTTAAGGTGGAAGAATTGACTCATAAATATTGAACCGCACCCTTGTTTGCCCGTCTGGGGTATTTTTCCTTTATCTGTGACACAGATGTATGAAATTGACTCATGTTTGTTATTCATGTCCCTTTCGTATTTTTACTAGCCAGCTTTACAAAGTCACATCATTTACCTTCATAAAGCAGCCAGTATGTGAGGCTTTTCATCTCCTCTTTTGTTCTCCTCTTTTTCCCCCTCTCTCAGGCCTCAGTCTAAATGCATTGTGGATTTACCACATTTCAAAGCCGACGTCAGAAGGCTTTATCGTGCTTCAGCCATGGTCTGTACTACATATTACTGCGCCACATTTCTTTTATTTTTCCTTTCTAGAACTTTCTATTCATGCTGGATTTCGAAGATGCAACAAAGCCTGTTGATTGGCGTCTTACCAGACACGGTTAGATCTAACTATACGTGTCTAATACTGTCTGGTAATGCCGTCCATTACATGGTACTAACGTCGACTGTGTTCAACATGTCTTTTACTATCTGCAACAGAGATAGCTACCATGGAACTCATTTCCATGCCTGCGACTCATGCAAAATATGTTACCAGTGCTTTCCTTTTTTCTGTACGTGTCTACATGTGACGATTGACTTTAGCCACCCCCTGAGATGGTAACACAAACTTAAGAGTAAATCCTGGACCATTATGCTCATTTAGACAGTGATCCAAATAAAACAGTGTGTTTCTAGCTTAGGCCTGTATGAGGAACTATGAACCCCACACTGGAAGACGGGTGTCATTTGCAATGCTCTTCCATGTGCATGAGTCAGAGTTTCTCTCCTCAACTTCAAGAGATCTGTGAGTCACATCTCTCATTCATCCCACTCATTCAAATGCCTGCGATCTGACTGATACAGACACATCATACCTTTAAACTGTACTCTTAAACATTAAAGGTTTCTATACAGTTCCTAAAAATGTAGGAGAACTCTTGAAGGGCCTTTAAATTATGTGGAGGTTTTTGAAACTGCAATAAGACTGCTCACTCTCGCATACGATGTCTCTTTTACAGCAGTGCGATTCTTGCAGTGGGTCTAAAAGACTAAACACTATGCAGACCGTTGCTGTGCAAAGAAAAACAGGTATCTCCATTTCTGTTGACTCTATGCATCATTTGAACATAGCAGCAGCCGTTTACATTGTCAGGAAGTTTAATGATGAATGAACAAACGGAAATGACCCAAAACTGCTTGGAAAAAAGTCTGGTTCCATTGACTTACATTATAATTAAATTGTAATTAAATAAGATTTTTAGCCTCTCCTCAAAAAGTTGGCATTTTGGAGAAGCACCTTTTTTTTATTTATTTATTTTTTTACAGCAGGTAGGTCTCAAATAAGGAACATTCCACCAGTTGACTTCAAAGATAGAATATGTTCTCCTAGGATAGGGCAGTGGGTTTAGGCTAATCCCACCGGTCAATTTTGGGCAGTCCTGATCTATAGCATCTATAGGAAGAACCCTTTAGACAGCTGTATTTTTCATGTAAAGCCAAAAGTTGTATACATTTGTAGATGCATATAATACCTCAGCATCATAACATATGAAGAAGGGAGGTGAAGAAGGAATACGATAGAAGCCTTTTTGTCACTTGAAGATTACCCAGCCGAATGTTCTCTCGCTGTTGTCATAGTAACTGAATTCCACACGGAAGCCAAATCCACAGTATTTGCCGGCAAATGCTATTTAGACTGGCTGCATTCCAACTGACAGTACCGTCTCCTCTCCCGCTTCTAGTACATTCCCATACCTGCTATTCAGGCTCATGTTTAGGCTTTTCCGACTGTCAACTGATACTTTCTGTACTGCCCTGTTCAACGGTTAAATAAAACAAACGGTATGAAATCCCTGCCCACATCTGTCTGACATTTCTTTAGTTCAGCTACCTCACGGTATTGTCTTGTGTGATCAGGTAAGGTGCACGTTGTGTTCAGGGTTGTTGATAAATCTTGGCTCTGCTGATCGGCTGGTCGTTGTGCTCATGAGACTCCTCGGTGTGCAGAGTGGAATGCCTGGCCCCAGTGGAGAGCAGATCCGGTTACATGTGAACAGAGCTCCTTTTTAAGTACCTCAATTTACCCATGAGCTCTCCTAGTCAGCCAAAATCTCATTGTGCAGCTCCCCCAACCATCCTGCCCATGATGCCCTCGATGTCTGTCCGATTCAGATGAAAGGATATCAGGTCGCTATTCGAGACATTAAAACACGCACAACTTGACATGGCACATAAAATACATTCACTGCATAAAAGGAACAAGCCTTATTATTCCGATTCTCTTAGGACGTAGTGTTCAGGAACTGCTTTGAATTTAATATGTAAATTATGATGTGAGGAAGTGGTGATCACACTGATATACCAGTCACTAATTTATCTTAATATCAATGTCACGTCACAGGGGTTTTGTTGGTTGGCCGGTCTACAACCACTACAGACCACATGCCACGTTGGCCTAAACCACATGCAAACAGACCTCGGGTCTTGTTTCATTATCCATTCAACTTTGACAAAAATGACCTTGTGTGAGATTCCAAGAACTTCCTCAAGCCATGCCAAATTAAAAAAGCTGTAAAAATAACATGGCAAAAAATAACCAGGGTAATCTTTTGAAGTATTATATTTCTATTCCTAGAATAATTACTGAAAGGTAATTTGTATCATTTGGCAAGACTACCTAAGTGGCAAATTCCTAGTAAGTTTAGCTCCAGCATGCACGTGAGGCACGAATGCTAAGAATTCTTAAAACTCCAGCAAGCCTACTGAACAGGACTTAGTATTTTATCTCAAAAATACACTTTTAACAATTTAACAAAGGCTAAAACTCTTTTTAAATAATAAAAAAAAACATTCATGATACATCTAAATCCTTCAACTTGAGTTTAAAAGTAATTAAATATCTTTTTAAAAAACAGCGCGAAACACATTTCTGAGAATTTATCAATTTGAAAATGCACGTTTGTTGTTCAGTTTTGAAAAGCAGCCCAAACCAGACGGGCTGGGAGACGCCAATCAATGACTCATGAAATACGCAACCAATTTACTCTGACCTTTTTAGCAGATTATGAAGTCATGCTAAAACTGGAATATCCAATCTGGATTATTTAAATAAGCACCAGCACTTTTCCAAATAAACAAATTTGTGTATGTATATAATTTTCTTTCTTTTCTTTTTTTTTAAATAAAAAATAGAAAAAAAACGACCACATGGGTCTGTATAGCCATGTATGTGCATGGTGCAACAAGAGAAACTGTAGATAAATGTGAGGAATACTGTCTGAGGTGCGGGCAGCACAATAACCTGCCATTGCGTGACATCACAGAAGAATTCCAGAGTGGCGGAAAGCTGTGGAGGATTCCAGCACCGGTCTGTGCATGCTCAGGTGCAGTCCGACAAGATTCCAGTCAGAGTGGGGTGAGGTTAAACCAGGTTCGCCAGTGAGGTGGAACAAGCCGTCAAGATCAACACGTGGGCTGCGTCTAAACGGTTGTGACATACTTAACTGTGAATACGTACCGAGGGAACTCCCTCGATTGCTGAAGACGTTTTATTCTTACTCAATGCTAAACAGGTAGTCCTTTTCAGGTACTAGTAAGAAAAGAAAAATGATTATAGTTAAGTGTTTTAGAGAACTATAAAGAACCTAAACAATTAAACAAACTGATAATACCATATTTATACCTCTTGTGCTCCAGAACAACCACAGGTTGAAAAAGCTGACAAAGGCCACATCAGTGCTCACAGAAAAGGTTTTGCCAAAGGCTACCATTCCCAAAATGTCAGAAAAGCACTACACCCTAATTCAATTTCCATTTCAGTTTTTACCTGAAACCACAGTCCACCCACAGTAGCCAAATGTACTGTGCTGCCATTTTTGATAAAGGAAAACTTTATTCAAAAGGCAAAGGGCCTTTACTGTTTACTGTACACACAGACTGTTGATTACTTCCTGGTACGTAGGGGTGTTGAGACAGAGGGATGGGAAGATTTCCAGCATTTTACCTTCATCTGCCTCATTTACACACACACACACACACGCACGCACGCACACACCCACACACACACACACACACACACACACACACACACACACACCCTCCAAACAGATGGTGAGCCAGGGGAGTAACATGGCTGTAAAACAAGCCTGTTTTCATTGTGCACCTCTACTCTCCACACAATGTCTATCAGATTGCAGCTCACTAACAAGGTGTGGCAAAGCCCATAACTCAGAGCAGCTTCTAAAAGAAATAAAAACTTGTTATGTCGAGGTTCTGAATATGTCCTTTCACAGGGAATTCCAGCAATGTTTCAAAATTAAAGTATCTGGACAAAGTCATTCAGACAGGTTTGATGAGAGAAAGTCACCAGAGCCTGAAGCCTCAATGGTACAATGCCTCTAAAGCTCCCTCAGAAAACATTACTACAAGAGCAACAATGCCTGACACCTGACATTGCTTCTTCTATACTTCTGAGATCATGTCGGAGTTGCACGAGCAGACACTGCAAGGAAAAACTGCCCCTGAGAAAAGTTTCTTGTTATGGCTACTTTTCCATTATTACACTTCTTTTTCTGGATAGTAAATAAAATGGTTATATAAGCTGTACATATGCGGCCCCGGTCCCTATCAGTAACCCTGTGATTTTTAGTTTGTATGTCCTTTTTTAAGGTCTCAACTCTGAAATTATGCCAACATTTTGAGGAAAAACAAAACTGTGAAATTCCCCTTCAGTCCACAAGGTGAAGAAACTTTTAAGCTTCAGGTTTCTATCAGGGAATTTTTTAGTAAGGATGCACCTGTTCAAAAGCAGCATTAATCAAGTTACAAGTTCCAAACAGGTCATCCGGTCATAGCACTGCAGTTGTGTTTTATGTTTCTTTATTTGTGATAAATATACCAATGAAAATGATAAATATTGTTTGGACTAATCTTGTAGCATTAACATGGAATGTCTTTTCCTAGTTTTATAAAGTTACCACTTTTTTCATGTTATTTTTTTTTTTTTTTATTATTAAAGTGATTAATTGTGGACATACTATCAAATTTGTGCAAACTGGGGTCCCACAGTAAAAATATTTAAAACAATTCCTTAGAACTTTCAGATATATTTACAAGGATTATGGTTTGGTTTTTTTAACCCAGGACATGAACAAACATACAAGAAATCATTTATCTTTTATAGGGTACTTTCTATTAAGGTGTCAGTCCCAAACAGTGACCCTAAAAGTATTGCTTTCACATGTTAAAAAAACGTGTGAGCCTTTATTTAAACTTTTAATATAGTTTTATTTAAAGATATTTTTAAATTAAAGTGAAGCTGACACATGTAGATTTATCAAAAGTTACTACAAAAGAAAGAGTTTTAGTCCATAAAGGTAGACTTACTTCATCCACACAGTTTGCAATTTGGCACAGAAAGTGAGATGGCACCCCTGTTCATTCATGTATTTTAATAAAGTATACATAATAAAGGTATCATTCAAAGCAAAGGGACTTTAGTTTAGTCCCATGTGGTTTTAACACTGAATCAAACCAATGATCTGTATATAGATCTGGACCTGAAATCCTGGGGTCTCACAGATCTCATTTTAAGAAATGCTCGTTTCTCTCAGTCATCTGCCAAATATTCACCACCCAACAAGTTACTAACCTAACCTATCAAAATTATTATTTAACATCATTTAAACAAATTACATCTGTTCTGTTGAAATAGGTAACACATCCTCTACTGGGAACATACTTCAATGCACAAGTAATGTTGAATTTAGCATGCTGGAATTTTCTATAATGTTTTATATTTAATACGTTTAACTCATAACCTGAAAACATGCACTACAGCTAGACGAAAAATGACATATTTAAGTTCCTCGTACAACTTATTTTCACGCTAACAGAATGTTAATTAATTTGACCAAAACGTTTAAACTTTTGCATATGACTATATATACTGTAAATAAAGGTGTGTTTTACATAAAATTAAATGTATCCCATACATTAATCAAATATTTTAAGGAATATTTTCCATTAATTTTGCACATTCACATGTCATTTTAGAGTGGAATCAACTTTTGTTTGCAATCTACTTTAGTCTTCTGCCATTGGTTACTTTGAAACAGCCACATAAGAAATGTAAATGTAATATGAAAATTAATCTACTGAAAAATATTTGCTGTTTACATAAAAAACAGTGACGTGTTTGGTTAGTTAACACAGGTCCTGTTTATATCTTTGCATTTCTTTCCCATTGGTTTCTGGCTCCATCTATTTGCATACTGGTAGTTTCATTCCATTTAGACTACCTTTCCCTAGGCATGTATTTTTGTAGGCATTTTGCTTAGCTGCCTGGCTTTGTGCTGTTGGCTAGAAGGGTGAGCTTTCTCTCTGCTGCTGAGTCTGGGCCTGTGCTAGCAGGATACTACAGTAACCACATTTATTTTTAAGGTTAGCATATCAAGTGTTAGGTAAATAGGCAATGCATAATATATAGTTCATCAGAAAAAGTAATGTTATTAGCCTTTTTTTTTTAAAACAAAGTTTATTTATTAATTTTTCAATTATAAATACCTTAATACAATTGTTGCAAAAAACATATTCAAACTTTAAAGTTATTAGCCATTTTTAATAACAAAAAAGAGTATCAAGAAAAAAGTCAGAGTTGTTTACCAATGTTACCTTAAATGTTGAGTAATGTTAATGTATTTTGGCTTAGAGTGTGCACGATTTCATTTTTTTTTTTTTGGGTTTAGCTTGTAAATAAACAGAGGAATATAGTATAGTTATACAATATTTGGACATATTTTAGCCTGTAGATTTTGTAACACTAAGCTTTTCATTACAAAGAGCACACAGAAACAGGCAAGACTGTGTGGGTGCTGAAAGGCAGCAAAAGAATGGGATTACAGTAACTGTCAGTTGTGTCTGGGTGTGGCCTTCTGAGTCAACTGCTACAATGAGCAGTAATTATTGGATTTCACACTGACAGGCAGACAGTCGTAAATAGTGGATTTGGGGGTACATATGTCCACATGCCTGGAAAAGTATTCCAAACATTTTTTAATGGCTTCACTATGGATTAAATGACTTGTGCACAGGGAGCAGATCAGTAAAAATTCTATGTACCATCGGTTTTGACTACACACTGAAATGACCAACATTCTGCATGAAAATATACATACATATCGCTTAAAGGGTCCATATCTTACACTGTATTTCCTATTTTATCTTTTTTCTTGAGGTCCACTTATAATATTTGTGTAGTTTTAAGAGCCAAATACAGCATGTGACATTCATTTATGTGACCACTTTTCAACCTCTATTAAAAAAGCGAGTTTCATTTAAAAAAAAAAAAAAGACAAAAAAAGACTGTGCCTTTAAGACTTATATGTAAATCAGCTCTACTCTGATTGGCTGTCCAGTACATTTGGACATCTGTAATAACAGTCAGGAGATAATTATGTAACCTAAGCCATTAATCCAAATAAGTATTTACATTGAAATAGTTCACTTGGCTTGTGTCTGACTCAGATGCTCATTATGCTCACACGGCAGGTAAAAGTGTCCCATGCCTGATTTTCTCACACAATATATTAAGCATTAGCTTGAACAGATCACACTCCTAAACTGACCCACATGCGCAAAAGCACACTGCGTCACATGGCACGCTCACTCAGAGGTAAACAATAATGCCTGCCAGCAGATGTAGGTCCTCTTTTGGAGGTTTCAGTTTCATCTTTGCCAGCATTACTAAAGCTATCAAAATATTCAAATGGGCGACAGCTGGGCAAGAAAGTGTCCAAGCTCACCCTAAAAAGGCACCTTTTTCACCCATGGCCACTTCTTTGATTGTATCCTTGGTTTCTCTGAACTTTGCTTTTGCAACAGGGAGCTTAAGTGCCTTCTAATTATGTTTGATGTAAAGTGGGTTTTTTATTGTTACCCTGCCACACAGAGAGCATATCTGTGCCACACAAAGCCTGAATTTGGGTCACTTTTACCTGCTGTGTAACAGCAACAGTTTAAGTTACCTGCTAATCAATAATAAGGAAGATTTTGTCTAATACTAATATCACAGGATCTGCATGTAAAAAAACATGCTCAAATGACTTACGTTCCAAATACTTGTAAAGAAGTGGCGCTGCTGTCCTGACGCTATATTTGAACCTCTTGTCAATTATGTTGAAGGTGCTGCTCCTGGTTACATCAGTTACATATAGATTGACAATGAAAGGAAAGAGTAAAAACAATTATGGCTATAGCTGGCTGTTGGTGGACCATTACTACCACAGATTCACACTCCCAGCCAGAATCCACCTTCAGCAGCAAACATAAGTAGTGGTACAAATAGCAGCAAAACAAGAGCCAACATTGGTGCGGCTCCCCACCGTATCTGACTTGATTAAGTTTGATGCTTAAGATAAGTGCGTAACGTTTACTCTAGACTAATAAGGAGTGAAGAGAGGGCCGAAGGTAGTGTGTTTCCTGGTTCATAAAGATAGAGGTGAACGCCACAACTTTCTGGGTGATATGTTTACCCCTGTTTGTTGAAGTATGAACAGGTTGCATCATCTTAAAAATAGCTGCTTTAAAGAGCAACACCCCCAATTCTACAACAGTTCTGCCTAATTAAGTGATGATCATGACCAGTGGTTTGTTGTGAGATGAGGGTCTTAAATAGTAATAATAGGAACAATAGCCAGACATTTTTAAAAATACCTTTGAACAAGAATTAAAAAAAAAAAAAAAAATTATATATATATATATATATTTACAGTCCCACAACCAGACTACATTTTATATACTCCGTACTGAGGTTGTTTGGAAGACCCTGTGTAGCATAAGCACCCCACTGTGACTGAGATTTTTATTAAGTAGTAGAATAGCAGGAAACCGAGCAGGAACATGTTTTGTTATATTTGACGCTGGATCCTGTTGCCCCGTGGCAAATGTTATTTTACACCCAATCACACACAATAGGATGAAACCCCCCACCAGACAAATCCATTATGATTGACACTCCGTTCTCATATTACTTCTGTGCCAAAACAGTGAGCTTGGCGACGATTAATATTGAATGACTGTAAACCCAGGAGTTGGTTTGGACAGCGCGAGGAATCATTTCCTGGACTTCTATTGTTCCGAGGTTCGGTTCACAATGAGAAACTGTTACTAGGACACTGAGTTCCCAGGCAACGGGTTGCTGTTTACTCTGCTCCTGTTAGTTTGTTCATACACTGAGTAACTCTGCTGTGGTGTCTTTGGTGCGTGGGCTGATTGCAGAACAGCAAGCTGGCATATCATCCCACAACAGCCAGTTTAGATGAACTGATTCCTTTATGGAGGTAAAAACAACATCTTTTTTTTTTTAACTGCTGAGAGGAGGCATTAGCTGAGAACTGGCATTACACCATCTGTACCCGGGTTTGGGAGACTAGCTTACTCTAGCTAATGGAGACTAAGATATATACACATACTTGTCTGCTTTTAAGTTCATTTATAGGCCTTATGTGAGAACATTTTCTGTTGCAGTTCCACATCCTCCACTGTAGGCATCATTTAAAATACAACTTTAAACGGTCTTTTATTCTCCCAAGTGTTTTTATGGTTTAAGCATTCAGTCAGTTTTATCAACTGCAGTTTATGTAATTCATCACCTTTAGCTTTGTAAGTTTTTTAGTTTTCTGTTTTAGTTTTATTTATAATGATTTTAATTTATTGTGCAGAAACTTGCTCAAGACTTGTCTTTAAAAGTTCTATATTATCATCAAAAAACTGTGTGCACAAATAGTAACCCAGAAAGAATAATCTGACAGAAATGAAACTTGGTGGGTAGGTTTGACATTGTGAGACATGCTGATGATTTAATTTTCAAGCTTGGCTGTAAATGCAACACAAGAACGGACAGACCTTATCGCTGTACTTGACTGACCCAACAAAAGGCTGTGGATATTTAGCTGTATTACGACAGTTCTCAACACCATGTCAACATCGCAAAACAAATCAGTGTGTGGAGGCACTGTGGTCCACGCCAAGATGGATGCTTGTATGTCACACATACAAAAGGCCTGTTGTCACTCCACCTCCACTCCTATCGCAAAATCTGCAGGAACTGTGTGAGAATATTTAAGCTGCATGGAGCGGATTATCACAGGACACCAATAGGAAACCCCTACAATGAGACGTTTGGCATGCTGCTTTAGCAAACATGGTGGCCTGACGCCATACTGAGAGACACTACTATGTGTAGCTCAAAAAATATTGTCCATACCAGTCAAAATTTATCATATCGTTCCTAGTTATCTTTATGTTCCTTCCCAATAGCACTGCAATCCAACATTTGGGTGCAACTTCTGGGTGCAACTATTTTTTGATGATAAGTGTATTTTGCTTTTTCTCTTCACGACTAAGACATTTTTGGTAGCGTATATAAAGCAACGCAATCATGATTCATTTTTGTATTACCATTTTCCAACCTCCTAAACTGACTGTTTTTCTTACTACACTTTAAAGACTAGTATATGTAAATAAGCTTAACTTCCATTGGCTATCACGTATTGTGCCTCATTCGAAAGGCAATCCAGGTAGAAACACAGCTCATAATTTCTGTATGAAGAGAGCAGCTAAACGGCTGTAGTTGAACAGATGTATATATGCAAATCACAAAAACAATGCATTTATACTGTCATATATGAACAATATAGGGGGGGGGGGCATATTTTGTTAAACTGTCTTACCCAATATGTTCAATTCAGCAAACAAACAACAACTGTGCACTATATGAAAATATAGAAGCATGCCCTTTGCAGAGAATGTGTACTTATTTTCACAAAGCTTAACAGTGTTTAAACACTATATAAAATTCAGTTTTAAACTTTTTAAATATGTTAAAAAAGTAAAGGTGAATCACTTCTTTCACTTTCTTGTTTGGCCACAGTTTACAAGATTAGGAATTATGCCCTAAACCATTCCTGATACTTTGGCCCATTTTCTTGAAACCACACCTCCGGGTTTCATACCCCAGCGATCACAACAAGCGCCAGGCTGAAGAGTAACCACACGCTTACACCTATGCACTCATGCAGCTTGTTCCCAGCATCCACGCAGGTCAGTCGCAGGTGGGCAGGCCTTGATGACACGGTGGACGGAAAATCCTTGTTCCGCTCCGTCAATCTAGGTCAGCCACAGTGATGTCATTGGTCAGCTGGGGAGAGCCTGCTCAAAGTAGTGAGGAGTCTGTTACGGGACAGCCACAGGGTGAAGAGTGCGTCTGCGGCAATGCTATGGTTACAGTGGAGCAGGAGGAGGCAGAGGAAGAGGCACAAAACGGAAAGGAGGGGACGCTGGAGCAAATAGGTGAAGATAAACAGCAGAAGAGAAAGAAGACTCGTGGGAGAAGGCGGGATACCCAGGGGATGAATGAAGAACAGGTGATGCAGGCAGATGGAGCCATGCCAGGTGTGTATATGTATATGGGTGTGTACGGTTGAGGGGAAAGACTGTCATTAACTCTGGATGCTCTCCACTAGTCATTACTGCAGCTCGTCCATATGTTAATTAGTCCCCTGAGATTAACACGACCGTTCCTGGGAACGTGTTTACTATCAGGGTGGGGCCAGGTCATAAAGAGGACCACTCAGTTAAACAAATAACCTCAACGAAAAACGAAGACAGACAATAGCAGATGGGATATGGCACGGGGAAGGCTATCTATTAATTAGGAAAATCTTGTTATATGCTTAACACCCAGGCGGATCCAGTGTTATGCATGTATTTAATAATGTAATACTTGATTAGGGGTCAGAATTGACCCCAAGTGTGAAAACGTTCAACTGTGTCTGTGTTCAAAGTCTGTGGAACACTACTGAGGTTAATTAAACACCTTTTCAGATCACAGGCCTCTTTGGAACTGGTGATCCTCTTGGGCATGATCTAATACACGGCCATATGATTAGACTGGCTTTGTACACTGAAGCTTTGTCGTTGCGACTCATCGGCAACATAATTCTGTGCAACTAGGCAGTTACACAAAGCTACTCCAAAGCAATCCAAGGTTGCATGACACAGACTCAGTTACTTTAGTAGTTAACCAAATTGTATTGCCGCTTGTATTGTTAATATACCATTTATTATCAATATAAACTATCAATATAAAGTCATATGTGATGTGTAATTAAAAAAACACATCTCTGTGTATTACTGCTGCTGTCATTGCCACTAACTGCAGTTAACAAGTGGCTAAAGAAGAATCAATGCTGGCACAAGCAGTAAACAGCTGTTAGCGTTAGCTCACCTGGCTACAAAAATGTTAATTCTGGGAAACCCTTTCTACATTCTTGTCCACTGATCTGGTGAAAACTGTGGTTTGAAAGTATGTTTTTGAACATGATCACATGACATGATGTCAGGGTTTCGATAGGCAGTTTCATGAAACTTGCGCAAGAAACGTTTTTATTTTCATAAGAGCAGTTTAATCTTATTTAGGTTATAGGTTTTTAAGTTCCATAACAGTTTCACTATGTAAAGCCGCTATTACTGATTTAGTGTTACTGCTATAGTCTAGTCCTGCAGCCTTCCCCAAATCTTGTAGGTTTATTCAGAGGTCGGATATTTTAATGCCAATACTCCCAATTTCCAATCTGTACTTATTTTCAAATGTCTAGTGCAAAGCAACATTTTCTAATGTACAAACTGATGAAAAGTATCTCAATTTAACATTCACCAAACATACTGCCACTTTGCCTGTCATCTGGTATGTGGTCTGCAAACTCGAATCTTATGTGTCAGAGCAGGGTAACTGAGGCCAAGGGTATTCCCAGACCAGGACTTGGAGCCAAGGAAATGGATGGGGAATCTGAATAATTTCAACATTTGAATATTTGTTTGCACCCTTGCTATTGCTTTTCTGTTTAATATATGAAGGCTTTGCCATTTTTCAGCCACAAGGATTGTTGTCCAAGATACAAAACAATTCATCAGCAAAAACCCTAAAAACAGTTCCTGTTAATACACAGACAATGCCAAAAATACATAAATTACAGCTGTTTTAGACGAACATCATCAATAATTCATGACATCTATGGTCCCCTGCGTCAAACTGCACCGCTTTCCATAAGGACATTGAACCAAAAAAAAACAGAGATGCCTCCGAAATTACAAGGCGAGGGGATTTTAAATGATTTAATGTACCACAGAGGTACAAGAAGTTAAATTATGAATGATCTCAAATATGCTAGCCATATGACAGTGATATTCTCGGAGTAACATTAGTCTCTGTTGAAGGTGATGCTAAATGCAATGTGTCAAAACAAACACAGAAGATTGGGTCCAAGCAGGGGCACTGTCCACAGAGGGACAAGGACTGGGACAAGTGTCCAGGAGAGCCACAAGGACATGGACCTTTCTTCTTTTTTGGAGGTGGAAACGGGGCCTCCATGTGAGTGAATGAGACTGGCCAGCTCTGGCTCACAAGGGTGATTACTTTTCACACTTCAGTCAAACCCGGCCCCCCTCCCCCTTACCCCCTGGCAGGACATATTCAGATCACTATAATAATAATGGTCATAGTGATAACAGTAATAATACAATCCCTGGCTGTAGATGTTTGCTATTTAAGACCTATGCTTATTATTCAGTCAGTAATCTTAAAGGCACTAAATATTTGGACATCTTTTTGCGTATAATAGTCATACACTAGACTTTTTCTTTTTAGTTTTGCTGGGATTGGTCAAATGAACTCATGTGGGCTGTGAACATTAGCAAACCTGAATAAAGGGTGAATTAATTTTGCTCAGAAAACTCAAACTTGCAAGTGTACAAGATACCAACAGTAACATACTTATTTGAGTTAATATACTGATATCTGAGCAAGCTGTACTAAAAAAAAACAAAAACAAAACATTGCTATGTTGAATCAACACTATGTACAATTTTGGGAATATCTCTGGTGGACATATGCAATTGCAAGCATCAGGAAAAAAACATTTTTCTTTTTATATCCACCAGTATGTCAATTTTTGAGGTAAAGATTTTTTAGCCTGTGTGTGAGACGCTAGTACGGATGTGGCCTGAAAAACTCCTGCCAAACCAGTACTTCTGATATTTAAATTATTTCAGGTTTACAGGGTGACTCATCAAGTTTTGTTTTCCTCTGCAAAGCAATGCAATGATACTTCTTTTAGTTTTAACAGAAATATCACAGTGCTGCTTTAACAGTGCTACTTAAGTTTACTAACAGTTTCATCCAACTACAGTTTCGACTCCAAACTATTATGTAAAAAATATCAGTTATGACATTGTAAATCTGACAGGAACTAGTGATGTACATACATTTTCAGATGCCGTTTAATTACTGCCATCTCAATAGTTTTGTCCTTATTTCATTTAGAGTTATTCCATACTGTGAGAACAAAGGCTGGCAGCGCATTTACGACAAAACCCGAGGAGACTACAAGCTAAAGTGGTGCGAACTTAAAGCTTCACGCACCTATTACAATTTCAGAGCAGGTAATTCTAAAGCGACACTGAATGCCAACGCCATAGCCTCATATAAACTCATTCTGTTTGTCATATATTAGTCCTATTGAAAAACGTTCTATTTTCTTTGTAGGAGAACAGCTGGTTTACCAGATTCCAAATAACAAAGTCCTGACCACTAAGATAGGCCTCCTCAGCAGTCTACGAGAGTATGACAGGGTCAGCAGCAAGGTCAACCAGGGACGAGGACTCAGGTGAAACACCACACAGATTAAGATAATATTCTAACAATAAGCAAAACAAAATTCATATGTGAGGATTACGTTACTTGAAAAAGCTCAGTAAGAAAATGCAGGACAATTGTAGGAGGATGAAGATGGAGGAGTTTGTTCCAGACACGTTCCGCATGGATGTGAAAGAAGAGAGGGAAGCTTTCTTTGCACAGCAAGAAGGTAAATGGCAATTATGAGCTAGTTCAATAAAGGGTTAGGGTTAGGTTCCTCTGTTTCTTACATTATTTAATAATAGCAGCCACCATACACATTGTGTCTATGTTTCATGATGAATGAGCCAACAGAACTAACAGAAAAAATTATTTGGGCCAAACAAACTGTGTTGCAATGTAAAGTGCCAGCACTAGACAGTATACCTACACTAGACCATTATGATGATGCTCTCAGCTCTGAGCTTCCTTCATATGATTCTGTCCCTGATGTAGGATTGCATGCAGGCAAAGGTAACATGTGGATCTGCAAGCCAACAGGCCTAAACCAGGGACGAGGCATTTTCCTTATGCGGAACCCAGAGGATATCATGGCCTTCAGAACCAAAATCCAGAACGTAGCAGACAGCCTGAAGAACAAAAAGACTCCTTTCCGTATGCCACAGGCACAGATTGTTCAACGGTGCGTACAGTGAATGCCCATGCATTTTATTTCATTTAGTGTCCTCTGCTTTTAACGCTGCTAACGCTCTATAGTTTGTTGTCTAGTTTGTTGACCTGAAGTCTTGGTTCTTTGTAGGTACATACAGAACCCTCTGCTCCTTAAAGGCAGAAAATTTGATGTGAGATCATACTTTCTTATCGCCTGCACCTCCCCGTACATGGTGTTCTTTCGCCATGGTTATGTTCGACTGACCTGTGACCTTTACGACCCCAATTCCTACAACCTTTCTGCACACTTGACCAACCAAGTAGGCCTCCATTTATTTAGAATATATTCCTGAATATGCTGCCTCTGGGAAATGCTCTCTATTTCTTACTTCTGGATAATACACTGCTTGACTTTTTATGCAGTACATGCAGAAGAAGAATCCTTTGTACAGCATGCTGAAAGAAGAAACAGTGTGGTCCATGGAGCGCTTCAATGCCTACGTTAATGAAAAGTTCATGGAGCCCAAGGATTTGCCGAGAGACTGGGTTCTGGGTGTTTTTGCAGTGAGCTTTGTTTTATTTGGTTTTTAAATTCATTTAAATGAGAGGGTGGAACGGGGGTGGAAATAGGTTTAATAACATGTCAGAGACCACTCTTCAATTATTTCAATTCCAGTAATTTTTCCAGAGGAATTTTGAGGAGGCTGCATATAGAATGATCAACTTGCATAAGGCACTTGCAAAAGGAAGGGGAAAATCACAGGAGAAATGCAAGAGATTTTTTTTTCTTTTCTCCTGAAAGAGGAAATATAAAAAAAAATCAAAGAAATAGCAATAAATTGTATATACTATATATCATAAAATGATTAATGACTAATGGAACTTTTAACAACCATGCAGCAATTGCAAGACCACCAAAACTGTCACTGTCAGATAAAGGACACTTCACGTTTTCATCTTTGAGAAATAGGAGAAAATCAACTCTTAAAAAACAGAATTTAAAAATCCATAGGCATTTCTGTCTATCCTTCCACTGTGAAAGGCACCATGGCCCTTTGGGTCTGACGGGAGATAGAGAAGCCCTTAATGTTGCACCCACCATTAGACATCATGAACAAAAATATTGAGAAAGAATTATTTAGGCTGCTGTGGTGAGACCTGCAGATAGAATTTCACTTAAATATGGGGCATTACTGAGAAGGTAGAGTAAGTAGCTAGGTAAGCATTAGAAAAGGCAGTATGAAAAAGAGGTGGAGATTTAGCTTAATTTTCTTAACTGGGCACAACTTGGACCTCAATGGAGGAGTGGCGTATTTGCCAGTTAAACAAGGAAACCCAAAATCTTTCTACAAAGTAAATCTTTAATGTCAAGAAAAGACATAAAGCACTTGTAGAACACTGACCAACGTATGTTTCATTATGAATTGTATTTTATGGTTCATTGCAAAAATAAAATTAGTCCCTTTTAACTGCATTTTTGGAGTTTTTAATAGTATTTTTAAAGGCGTAACATTTTTTCTCAGGTCTAATAGATCAGATGTCATAAAATAAATATTGTTTTATGACGTGTTTGCCATAACGGCCAACATTATTTAAAGCTGGCTTTGCCTAGAAGTAAAATTATTGACTGAAACTAATGAATGAAGTGTGTCCTCTTGACTTTTGCTTAGTATTTTAATTCCACATTTTGCTACAGCAATGCACTACTTAATGACACTGTCTATAATAATAACAACAAAAGTGTATCTGTATGTTTGATTCTACAGAAGCGAATGCAGCAGATCATGATACAGTGCTTTCTGGCTGTCAAAGCTAAGCTGGAGTGTAAACTGGGCTACTTTGATTTGATTGGCTGTGACTTCTTGATTGATGAAGACTTTAAGGTGGGACTGCATATTTAAACAAAACAGTCTGCTGTTTTTTCTGTGTAAATATGTGTGTGTGTTTGTGTGTGTGTGTGTGTGTGTATGCGCCTTGGGGGGGGGGTGTATGTGTGTGCTGTCTTAACAGCAGCCTGCCTGTTTATGTGTGGTTTCCCTCACCAGGGGCACACAGCACGCTAACCAACCGTCTGTTGTATTTTTGTTTTAATCTTAGTTCCTCTGAGCCAAATATGTTCAGTTTTCAACTATCTGAATATTTCTAAAACACAGTTCATCCGATGGTGCACCTTAAAATGTATCCTATCAGGCAGTTGCTAGGCAACCTGCATACTAGAAGTAGTGTTCCCCAGGCTGAAGACACCAGCTTCCCGGATCATTATGCATTCATGTGTGATCCAATAAACAGTTTATGAGTATCAGTCTGAGCTGAGTATTTCACAGTGAATCACGGGAGGTGGCATTATAAAACGAACAGGATGGTGAAAGTCATATTTTAATAGGGGTCAGTGTGGGAAACAACACAAGCAAGTCTATCTAAGATTACTTAACCCCTTAACATGGTCTGAGACAAGTGTGTAAAGACTTAGGTATGCAGTTTGCTCAGTGCTAATTGGTAGGTATAAACTTCTTTAATCGTTAGCATGTCTTATCGAAACCACCGATTCCATGCAAAGCACTTTAGCTCTGCCCATTCACACTTAGGGCAGTGTTTCAAACCGAACTGCTTTATGAACTGAGCTCATTTACATATATCAGTCTCAGGTACCTGTTCCAAGTTTTCTACATCTGTAGGTAGAATGGCTCTCACTCTGGTTCACTGGAGTTCTAGAGCCTTAACACTGGCTTTGTAACCCAATCCATTCATAGATTTCAAATTGTTTGCTTCACATCTGTTCTTCAAACTCTTAAGAACCTGGCAGCGCTTGCTATTTTTGAGACCTTCTAGCTGCCAGACAGGTTCTATTTAAGAGATGTTTAGATTCAACAGGTCTGGCAGAGAGTAGAATTGAAATAGATAAAATTTAATTGATTTACTGGCTGAGTTAGTTAGTTAGTAGTTAAGGGGGCAGTTAAATTTTATTTATATATAAAATCAATGCTTTATAAAGGTAAATCAGGAAAATTAACAATAAAAAAAAAAAAAATATATATATATATATATATATATACACATTTTTTTTTAAATTTTTAATTGTTAATTTTCCTGATTTACCTTTATAAAGCACTGATGGTTTGGATTTTAAAAAATCCGTTAAATATATCATATAGGGGACAAACAGTGATATTTGAGAAGTGAAATGAAGTTTGATTTACAGAAAGTGTGCAATAATTTGTTAAACAAAAGTAGCACAAGTCACAAATATGCAAAAATAGAAGACTTTAAAAACAACAAAAAGTTGATCTTAGGGAAATAAAACACAAGAAAAAAAAGGCCTTTATTGCTAGTTAAATGTGATCAGCAAGCATGGTTAAGATGGGATAGAAGTATTCAGAATATATAGTGTCTTCAGAATAGGCACATGAACCATCTATATTTAGTTTGTATTTGAATACAAAAACAATTTTCAAAATACAGTTACTTTTTACCATATTTCTAGGACAATACATACAATACTTAAAAGACATGTTTAATCATTTTATACTAATACATTAATTTAATATTACATTTAATTTTCCTTTTCCTGCATGCTAGGTTCAACAGAAGTGGGAAAACGCATCAATGGCATTTCATTAATTTACAAAGTGGATTGTATTGTCACGCCTGCAGGCTCTCTTCTCACCCCGATCACCATTTCCCATAACCCACCACACAACCTGGCCTTGATTTTAGATCAGCACTCGTCACAATCTGTTTGTCCATCAACACATGTATGTAGCGTCTCACTAAACTTATTTTCAAAAGTCACTGTGGTATATTACGGTCATTTATCATGCATTTACGAGAGAATCTGGTGAACACCATGGCATTTAGCAGCGTATTAAAACCTGTCTGTTTATTAATAGATAAATTATGATTAAAATTTCTATATATACAGTGCTTTCTTTTATTAAAGATGCTGTATGTGAACTGTGGGTTGGGTTTAAGTCAAGACAATGTTTTCACCATAGACTCTGTTTTATTTGTCATTGTTAATCCAATCATAATGAAGCATAAGGGGAAAAAACACCTTATGTTCCAGTCATAGGCCTAGAGCCTTCCACCTTCATCAGTTTAACCATGTTGACATGGACTGATATGTAACAGCCATTTCAGAAAAATATATTTTCACCTTCAATAACAATAAACTGAATAATCAGACAGTGAGGTAAGGATGCCATCTAATGGTTAGGACTTGATTAATAAACAATCACATACATCATACTTCAGGTCATAAATCATTTGGTACAGTACTTTCTGCACCACAAACTGAATAAAGTCGAACAATCCTTTATTACAATTAGCTAATGCTAGCTGTGTGAGGTCGAGCTATATCCTTATGCAACTGCAAAATGTGCTTGTATTACACTCACAGCATGTGGTTATTTGTAGGTCTGGTTGCTGGAAATGAACTGCAACCCTGCCCTTCATACAAACTGTGAGGTGCTAAAGGAGGTGGTGCCAAGAACAGTGACTGAAACCTTGGGTAAGGCGAAAGTGAAGGTAGCTGGCCTAACCTATACTCTGTAAGATGCACATGTAAAAAAAAAAAAAAAGCACTGAAGCCACAGAGGAACCACACTTTTGTTTCCTGTATCATGTTTCAAAGGGCAGACAAATAAAGAGCCAGATTTGTGAATTACTTGAACCCTGCTAAGTAATACTGACAGTCTGGTAACAGAAAGTTAAAATCCTTCCCAGGATTTAGTTCCAACTTCCTGAAAACCATCTACTGACTAGAACAGCCAAGCAGTTGGCACAAAATCCTGAAAAGGAGTTTTACTTTCTGGACCTGAATTCCTCACCATATAACCATGCCATAAACATGTAATGGCAAAGGTCATATGCTGCCATAAATCATGATAACAGATTATACTCAGTAAAATAACTTTTACGTTCTTAGATTACAACTAGGTCTGTATTGACCGGCTAACTAGAGCAGTGTTTCCTAAGCCTGGTCCTGGACTGTAGTCCATCTGTTTCTCTGCATACTTAGTTAGCCTCTTTTCACCCTGTTCTTCAGTGGTTAGGGCCCCCACAGGACCACCACAGAGCAGGTATTATTTGGGTGATGGGTTATTCTCAGCACTGCAGTGACACTAAGTGTGTATTGAGCTGGTACATGTGAATCAGACACAGCAGGGCTGCTGAAGTTTATGTACACTGTTAACTAGGTTAACAAAGTATGCAGAGAATCAGATGCACTACAGCCTGTAAATGTAAAATTACAAAGTGCATCTACAGTATATGGTAACTGTAGCTGATACAATGGAGAATGAGAATGAATGGAGAATGAGTGTAGGATATGGCTGATCATTGTATATGTAAGACTGCTGCGTTTGTGGTTGATGGTTATTTATAGCTCTTTGTAATATATTCACACCTAGATCAACCTGTAATGGACTTCACAGTATAGCATCTTATCTTTTCTCAGATCTAACCTTAGAGATCTTCGGTAAATGCCGGTGTGGGCTGAAGCTTTTGCCTCTGAACAGCCAGAGAGATTTTCTTCTGTTGTACTGCGGTGAGAGCATGGGCATACCTTTTACACAGCAAAGGAGCAGAACAGCGAGACGCATCCGGACAGCTCATCCCAAGAGCGGCTCCGCCCCTAAGAAAACAAACAGAGTTGCTGTGGAAACAAATAGATATATCTCAGCCAAATGCAGCACAGGGTCCGCCATGACCAATCATTGTGTACCTTCTGTATTAGCCAATTCTTCCTCTTCTTCATCTTCATTTGTGGTGCCTGTTGGGTCAAAACAGAATTTGACCAATGAGGCACTTGCATCTCCCACCGACATAACTACCTCAGAAACACCAGCCAATCATAATGTGCCTTTCTCAGCATGCCCCTCCTACTCCTCAAGCTCAGGCTTCATCCCCTCAGTTATCACAGGCATTGAATGTACCCAAGAGCATGCTGAGTCCCAGTCTAAGCCAGTCTCAGGAAAAGCCGCTACAACCCAAAGGAGTCCCAGTGCTAAACCGGCAGAAGTGACACAAAGTCATCGACGCCTTAGGAAAGTCATCCAAAGTCGTGTAGAACTGCGTCTCAACAAGTGCACGTGGCAGCAATCAGGACTGACCACAGAACTAAAAATGCCACCAGAGACGGCAAAAGCTAAGAGTACCATCACATCTCTGTCCAGCCCTGTACTGAGTGAAGCATTGAACCTCACCCGTGGGCTCAGGCCTCAAGCTGGCCAGGATGGACGGAACACATATCTCAAGCCAACAAGCCTGGCCCAGTCACTCTCTTGTCAGCCTTTACGCTCAGAGAAGCTGGAATCCTTCATCAGCACAGAGAAGGGTTCACCAACAAAGACTGAGGAAGGACATACATGACAACATGTTGCAGTATGGAGACAAATGAAGTGCATAAACAACAGCAAATATGAGGTGCTCTACCTAGTACAAGAAATCACAGAATTGTTCAATTTGCTATGAATAAAAAGGCTGAGGTTTGAACAAAGTACTGTCTCTCAATTTCTGACACATTTGTTCATGTTGTGAAAGCTTACAGGTGTCATTAAAATATGCTGAGGATGTAATAACAGATAGAAACATATAGTACAGCCATGTCTATCATGCGGCCTCCCACCACGTTTTCCTTTTCCGCCACGCAACACATTTGACCAAGGCTAAGCTCAAATTCAACTGAACACACTATAAATATACACCTCACAGTCAGCTTGTGGTTTGGCACTGCCTGGGCCAGCTCAACAGAAAAGTGTGAAGAGGGGAAAATAGTACAGTCCAAAAATCAAGACTAAAATCGAGACTATCCTTCATATATTTCCTTCCGGTCAAAAGTACATTTTTTAAGAAGTATTCAGAAATAAAATTATTTATTTGCATGACTTGATAAAAAAGAAAGGGGGGGGGGTTAGGCTGACCTTAAGTACCTAAGGGCATTCACCTCATTCACCAAATCAAGCTCATCTGAAAAATGTTTCTGTCTAAGAGGACAACGCTATGGGTCTGAAAGGATGTATAGTCGTCAAGAAGCTTATGAAGAATTGAAAAGAAGACAATCTGCAAATCAAACAAAGACTCTGGACTGTCCACCACAAACTCCCTGACAAATAAAGATACCAGTTTTTCTAATGTCTTGCCTTAGAAGAACCACTTTCGTTTCCCTCAAGGACATTTTAATAGCTTCTTAGGTCTTAGACCTAGAAAAGGCTATAAAGGTCAACAAAACACAGTGAAAAAGTACAATAGCAATGAGCAGGTTTGTGGTCCAAACCATGTGAGCCAGGTAGCCATCTACCTTCTACCACCAAACATTAAATGTGTTAGGTGTTAACCCCAAATCCAGCTGAATACTGTGTACCTCTCCTCACTATAAACACACACTTCACACCTGACATTCAGTTTGTGGTTTGCTGTTGTGACTACTATTGTTTGTATACAGGCTCCTGGACGTATAATCATCTCATCTGGGTATTACTCCAGCAGCACTCCGTGTAGAGCTCCTCCGTGTGTCATGCTAGCTGTAACTAATAGTTTCATTTCTATTGACTGAGCCGAGAGGCAGCAGTCACACTGCTCAGGGTGAAACTGCTGAAAACTCGGTGAGGAAGTTGGCTTGGCCACAGCTGCGTCACGGCTCAAACTGACAGGAAGACAGAGTGAAGCACATGTCTCTTGATATACAGAGTATGTGTGCTCCGTTCTCTTTGCAACTTTGTGTTTTTTTTTTTTCACACAGCTTTTTAAAAACTTTCCTCCTTCATTTTCCAGCTCTGTTTTCCTGGACCAATAGAAAGCCTTAAGACAAGCTTTTCTCATTGACACTTCTTTGCTTTCCGAGCTGTTTTGGCTTTCTTTCTGTGTGTTTTTGTTCGCCCCACCAACCCCTCCCACCCCTCCCACCCCCAAAGGTCTGGACGCGTGGCTGTGTTTGGGTCAGGGCGCGAGGAAGGTTGTCGGGGTGAGTGGGGCACAGGGGCAGATGGCCCTCAGTGTGTAGCCGCAGGGAGGGACCACTTGACCACCGGTGAGTGGAAAAGAACAGAGGAGAACAGAGGAGAGTGTGGGCTGGACAGACATGGGATGCTGTAGCGTGACTCCGATAACCAAAGGTATTGACGAGGTGGGCCCGGACGAGATAGAACTCCTAGAGATCGACGGGGCAGGGTAAGAACAACGCTTTTGTGCACAATGTCCAAGTGTCTACCTAGAGTACAAGAGCACTTCCTGCTTTCAGACTTGTTTGGAAAATGTGTGTTCACCTTCAAGACCTCCAAGAGGTTTTTATAGAAGAGCCAGCTGCATCTTTATTTATTAAGATTTGAAATGTGACTGAATGCTCAGGTGATGCCTACATTACACTACAGCACTGTGAAAGATCTATTTCCAAACATGTTACACCATGCAAAAGTGCAAAATTACGTTGATCTGTTTTGTTTTCCTATGGCAGTGACAGAATCAACACTGTATCTATTTCAAATTAAACATTTCAGGAGCACTAATCAAATTTTGAAAGTTTGTTTAAACACCTGCAAGTTAGAAAAGACATCAACACCTACAACATAGTTACACTTAAACTTCAGCTGTACGTGAGATTTCAAAACCGTCATGTGGATGCACTGGGCGCGATAAGATCATTGACACATAGAACAATACAACATACAGCTATCATTCATTTGCGGCTGCATGTTTTCATGTTTTGTCTATTACACAAGTGACAGCAACAGCATGTTTGAGCTGTTTATCCTCCCTAAAAAGTTGCGTGTTGTGCAGAGATGGGTAGGAGCCATGCCGTTACAGATCTAATTAGAGCCTCTTGCGCAATAAATGAAGCAGCACTAATGCAGTAAGTCTAATTGAAAGAGTAAAGCATGTTTGAGCAGTCTGGTGTCTTGCACAGGGCTGGGCTCAATCCTCTCATTAGGAAACTGCAGGGATTAGGGAGGAAGGGAGGGAGGGAGGTAATCAGAGGCTCATACACCACATGTGTCCAAACTGCTAGAGTGATACACATCGACAAAGGCAGCATCCCTCCAAAAAGTCCATGCTCACCTAAAACTATAACACGTGAAAGGACGCTGGTATTTTAAAGTAGTGTAATAAACACTCAAATAAATCAATTCATACATAAACAGCAAAAACAGTGGTGTTCATTTGATTACCTGCTAAGACTATCAAAGAATATTATTTATGAAGGTTTAGGGAAGGAGAGCTGGTCATCATTGGTCAGGAAATGATAATATGGAGGGTCAGATGGACAGTGTCTGCCCACATCCCACCTCCCGGCATTAATCTGCTTATGTCTGGACGCTCGCCTGGCAGGGCAAACAAGGTTGCAGCAGAGGTGGGTGGCGAGGAAGGGAGTAAACGAGGATGAGACAGCAAATTAACAAAGGCCCTTCATAAAAATCCACGGTAAACCATCAGAAAAGGGAGAGGTTGGTTTGAAGTTCAACTGAAGTTTAAAACGAAGCACGTTCTTCTCGATTATCTGAAATGCTGTTTCTTTTTTTCTTCTTTTATTTTTGATTTTAATTCATCTGATCTCATGAATTCATCTAAATAAAATTGGTTCAATTTCAGTTTTAAATGTATATTTATTAGTACCAGTTCCAGTCTGGTCTGTGTGCCTAAAATTTAACCAAAACACCAACACTGAAAATAGATGGGGTAAAAAAAAAAAAAAATAGTAGAATAAAATAAAAATAACAACATAGTAGTGTGTTTAACATACATGTCCAGTTACCTGTATGCATGGGGGATAACTTGAAAAGTGATAACTATATGCAGTGTATTTATATTATTTTGTTACGATCACATTTAATTTAAAACTAAATTTGTTTAAAGTATGACAACATAAAAAAACAACATGTGTATGTTACATTTGTATCATTTTTATCAGCACATATTCAGGATGTTAGGTTGTGTGGTAAAAGTGGTAGTAGCCCACAGCAGCTGATAAGAGCTGCAATGACACCCAGTCTTAAAGAGATATTATATTTGCATGCTAACAATATAAACAGAAAACATTTATCATAGAATCTGCAAATACATCAGGAGGTACGCTCTTCTTATACCAAAGTCTGATTTTCCTTAATACAAATACATAATAATAATTTTAAAATATATACTACTACTATTACAACTACTACTACTACTACTACTACTAATAATAATAAGCCTCATCCTTCACTATCCTTTACTTGATTTTAGCAATGTACACATGCAAATTAATACCATCCTTAACCAGCTTAAAACTCACAAACTGACTGATTATTTTGAGACTTTTGTCGTACGAGCATGTTAATCAATCAGCAGGCAAATGAGAGATATGATGTTTTGGCTGTAGCTTATTTTCCTATTCTTCTAATACTCAGAGATAAGAACTGAAGCTCTAATGTCATTACAACTGGACAAACACATTTTGTTCTTCACCCCTCTTCTTCATCTAGTTCTCAGAGTAAAAAAAAAAAGACATTAGTTGTAAATGATTCAATGCATTAAAAACGAGCGAGCCTCCAAAAGATTCACAAAACAAAAATTTGGCATTTCCTTGCAATAGTTTTGCAACCCCTTGCAATAGTTCTGATTTCCCTTGCAAATTATTTGCATGCCCTGGTAACAATTTTGCACTTCCTTGCCAGAGGTCACAAAGTTTTATTTGCAATGGAACTTGTGTGGGGAAAAAACACCTTGAAAAAAAAAAGTCTGATAAGAACACGGCAAAAAATTAAAATAAAATAAACACCTGACAAATATTTACAAGTCAGTCCATTTTTGCAGGGTTTTTTTTCTTTCTATACATTAAAAATCCATCAACAACATGTAACCAATATTTCTCCACCGCTGAGATTACTCTTACTCCGGTTGTTGAAGGAGGGGGAATCGATTTTTCGAAATGGCTGCATAATTCAGGGGTTGAGAATAAACCCAGTCGACCACAGTGTTTTTGTGTGAAGTGCTTTATGTGTAGAGAAGCTTGCCGAGCTGGATTTAGTTGCAGTGGTGGTGAAAGGAACGAGGGAATCGGACATCTACAACACAAATGCAGCCACTTTATGTTCTACCCAAAACCACCAGTGAACCTACACGTGTCGTCCTGAGTGTGTATGCGTCATGTCGATAACGTTAAAACTCATGGTCAATCTGGAAATATCAGTTTTCTCTTTGAGGACTCATTTGCCTTATAACACCTTTCAAGTTATCCCTCCATCACGAACAGATTAACACGCATTTCTAAACCAAAACGTTCATCACACAACTACTGCAGAACAGTGTCGCAGAAAGGTGGCAATAGATTCATAACCTTTAATATAGCTTTCAAAGGCATTACACTTATTAGACATCTGGTTCCCATCACCCCCGCTCGAGATGTGACTCGATATGTTTCTTAAAATGAATCACTTCACACTTAAAAGTGCGCAAATTCTGAAATTGGGTGGAGTTCACCTTCAACTTAGCTCCGTTCTGCACGGCTAATGCTAATCTTGGAGCGACAAAAACCGGCTTGCGATATTACAACCGTTTCCTAAACTCAGTTTAGTAACTTAAACAGTTGTCTGTTAGGGGGTTTAAGTTGGTATCAGGTTTCCTATTTGGGTTTCAGTACAAAACGTGTAAAAATGAACAGCTTGACCAAACATGCTAACTTGTCTCAATGAAGGAAGCTAACCAGTTAGGCTAGTCACCTGAAGGCTAGTCAGCAGTTAGCTAGCAGGAATATTGCTAACCGGGGCATTTTAGTTTAATTTGTGTTTGCAACACCAGCTGCTTTTCGGTGAGCTACACTTTAAAGATGTGTATGAACATTTTACCTGGTGTTTCAGAGTGTGGACTCTTGGGGAGAGTAAACTCCAGGTATTAACCAGGAGCCCGACAGAAGAAGCCCCTCCTCCTCTTCGCTGTCCACCTGTGAAGCATCTCAAGCAGGAGGTAGGCTCAGTGAAAGCCAGTCCGTCTGATTACAGTTCAGCAACTGTATGTATGTCTGTATGTATGTACGTATGTATTTATGCAGCCACTGACCATGAATGGTATACTATAACTGGCATTTCTACTGTATATGCTTCATAGTCAATATATTATGCAATATACACAATCAGCCATAACATTAAAACCATCTATGTGTATCTACACTCATTGTCCATTTTATCAGCTCTACTTGCCATATAGATGCACTTTGTAGTTCTACAGATACAGACTGTAGTTCATCTGTTGCTCTGTATACTCTGTTACCTTGTTCTTTAATGGTCAAGACCCCAGAGGGCCACCACAGAGCAGGTATTATTCGGGTGGTGGATTATTCTCAGCACTGCAGTGACACAGACATGATGATGGTGTGTGTTGTGCTGGTATGAGTGAGTCAGACACTGCAGCGCTGCTGGAGTCCACTGTAAAGACAGTAGACACATTAGTAATGTATTTTAGCCCTATGTTTAATTATTTTGTGTGTAAAGTGCCGTCGCATTGCTGCTCAATTTCGTTGTACACTGCGCAATGACAAAGAAAGGCATCTTATCTTATCAGTGCTGCTGCTTAATTTTATAAAGAGGCTACAGGATTCTTTTATGTATTTGCTTATGGTTTTTAGAAAGGCACTACTTGCTAAACGTTTCAATTGCACAGACCAAGGTCTAAAAGAATAGCCATGTTTAAATTGCGATTTAAAAAGACCACAGTTTTCACATCACAAGTGCTGCAGTTTTTTTTTTTATTCATGCCCTGCGTTATAAACGACATTGTCTTTCAGTTGTAAGGAGAATCATTTAAGCCAATAACAGAGAACCTGGAACTGTGAATGACTTAAACCAATTAAAGGAACCAAACACACATTTTCTGTGACATCACAACCACAGCCAACAGGTTCACACCATGTTCAGTGGTCGAGCCTTAGCCAAGTAACATATATTCTGTGGTTCAAAAACATGCCTTGAGCTCAGTCTCTAGACCAGTGTTTCTCAGCCCTGGTCTTGGAGGCACACTGCCCTGCACAGTTTGGCGGGTTCCCTGCTTTAACATCCCCTGCAACTCTAAAAGGGCTTGTTAATGAGCAGATGAGTTGAATCAGTTTGGGAGAGTGGGTCAATTTGTAGTGCAGGGTGCCTCCAGGACCAGGATTAAGAAACACTGATCTAGACCATCACCCTTACAATATATGCCAGAAAAATTCAAATGAAGTTATGAGTCATTTACCCCTACACAGAAGTCTCAGCAACTACCTATATTATAGCAAACTCAACATTTTCTGCAGCAAGAACTGTTAATATTTATGTTCATTTGGGGTTTTCATTTTGCAGGGGTCCTTGTTCATTTGAAATTCCACCAATATTGTGCTTTACAATTCCTTGCATGCATCACTTCAGCATGAATGAAATTTGGAAATTCAAGACATTCTATGCCAAAACTATTGTAAGACAGTGTCTCAGACATTAAGACATTGTATACTATTCTTACTATAACTTGGTACGTTTCTCTATAAGAAAGCATTTCGCAGAAAACCCAAAAGCCAATTCAGTTTAAATACACCAACTTGTGCAAGGACTCCTTACTCAGTAACCCTAACTTTAACCATGAGTGGAAGGTTGAAATATGCCCACTTGCTCTTTTTTGCAGAGACCTCTGCTTGGTTTATGCTGAGTTCACGAGGGGCAACATTTAGTTTGTTTGTAGCAGAACACAACAGCTTACACCACATGCACAGGCTGACTAAGAGACATGTGGAAGTTAAAGACTGTGATGCAGATGAGAGATAAAAGAGTGTATAGAAACAAATGTCATTCGCTGCTTATTAATAAGACGAGCTTAAATTCTCTCACTGACAGACATAAATACTGCAGAAGCACTCTACCGGGTGGTGAAGAGGTGGTGGTGTTGTCTTTGGTGTAGAATGAGATGGAACCAGTATTTGCAAATTGTGCTGCGTGCCAATAGGCTTTTAGTCTATGGCTGATGGGTAGGCGAGCTAGACGAAGGTTAGACTTAGCGCACACTGTCTGTCTCTTCCATGTGTGAGGCAAGGCTGGAGGAAATACTGCCCTTAATATAGACTACAGCTTGTGCAGAAGCTGTGTGTTCTCCTTAAATAGCAGTAACCACAAAAACATTATTTGTTATTCAATATTCAGCATCTCCACCATAGCCATTTATTGCAGCTTTCATTCTTCCAAGTCGTGTGGGGGGCTCCATACCTCCAAAGCACAGTCATAGAAGTTGGTTGCATTTTCTGCTTATCACAATGTAAAGGGTTCGGTCATTTGTTCTGAGAACACCAGCAGCTTCTTTGTTTGACTTGCAGTTTATCGTCTGTATTGTCTTTTTATCTTTTCCCCTTGACAGCTAAACATCCTCTAAGACTCTAGTATTGCTTAATCACAGTAGAAGCATGGACAGAAACATTTTGTTTTATTTCTTTAAGATCTGAGGCAATGTTTTAAAGATAAAAGTTCTGTTTATCTGATGATGGTTTTGGTGGTCTACAGCTCTTGCACAGTTCTTACCCATCCTTCTCTAAGGGGTATAAGAATTGGCACCAGGGCTTGGGTCAACGTGTGCATGCCTGCATCCAGCGTAAAGAAATACAAACCCAAATTTTACAGCAGCGCGATAACAACGCGAGCAGCGTGGAGTGAGGCGCTCTCTGTATATGCAGCAGACATGGTGGCTGGGATTGGGTTTTATTGCTAATATATTTAAGTCATATTGTATTTTTGTTGGAATGTCTGCTTGGGTAAAATGGCTGTGGACAAAATGTTTGGCGATATATTTTGCCCTTAAGAACCAAGACATATGAAGGACCGAATCTGATAAAAAAAAATAAATAAATAAATAAAACACTAATACTTTAAATTTAAATTTAAAATTAAAATGGTAAAGAAATAATGATGGTAAAGCTAAAAATAAATAAATAAGCATAGAAATAAGTATATCAATAAATAAAAAACTTAAATAAATGTTTTGAAAAAAAAAATAGATTTTGTTATTTGTGTTACTTAATGAACATTTTTATTTTAAATTAATATATTTACCTAATTATTTATTAATAAATTCATTTATTTATTTATTTTTGTTTTTCCTTACCCTTATGGTCATAAAGGGGCTGTCAATCCATGACATCAGTGTGTCTTAACATTCCTATTGGTTGATCAACAGCAGATTCCGTAGATCGATTGTCTTGCTCCATCAGCAGTAACTATGAACAACACAGTGCACTAATGTCTCCTTACAGGCAACAGGTAGCAAGAGACCTGAGACTCTTAGCTGACCCTGCTGAAAATGCAAGTGCAGATTATTTACTCTTTCGAGTGGAGGCTGTGGCTGACAGTTTGTTCCATTATGCTAAATCTTCTGATACAGAGATCGACCCCATAGTGTTCACAAATTTAGAGGAGGTAGTTAATTGTCTTTCCCTGCTAAATTCAGATCATGCAACACCTGGAAGCTGCCTCTCTGAGCAGATCCGACACCGACCTGTGCCCCGAGATTTGTCCTCTCGGAGTCTTTCACCTGAACGCATAGCCAAGCTACATAGCTCTGCTCGAAATCAACTCCTGTCGTTCTGCACTTGATTGTTAAGCCTGAACATGAAAAACACGCCTCCTCATTATCATATGAAAGAAGAAAAACAGAAATTAATTAATTAATTAAGATTTTTTTTTAAAAATAATTAAATGTATAATTACATTATATTTTATGTAAAAATAATATGTATTAAATAAATAGATTTTAAAATGACCATGTTTAAATAATATATGCAGAAAATATATATAAAATGAAGGGAGACATTAAGAAAACATTAATAAACAGTACAAGAATAAATAAAATGAGCACTATATAAATGCAAGAAAAGAAAATAAGTGTATAAATAAAATCAAAGCAAGCAATATATACAAATTCTAGTTATTTTTATTTAAATGTTAATTTTATTTAGTGTTTTATTTATTTATTTTTAATTTTGGCAGATCCGGTCCTCCATAAAGACAAAGATACATGTAGCTTATTTAATTCATGCGACAGTGAAAAATGAATGAAATACAGTAAAAACCAGTGTACTGTATTTGTTCGGTTTATTCCAGTGCATGCCTAATAAAATGGGTGCATACAATAATAATAAAAACTACTTTTGTAATGTATATAACTAAATGAGTCTGTCTTGCTTCTCATGATCTCATCTCATGATCTCAGGTCCCAGATCCTGTCTCTCCAAAAGAGTCTACTCAGAAAAGGAACTCACAAGTATGACTGTTATTTTCATACATTCCTGCAGCCTGACTGGTGTGACTGGTGTCTGCTATCTGACCTAAAACAATGCTACTTTATTGCAGATATTCAGCATGCATGTAATTTCTAAATGCAGGGCATGTGATAATCACAAGACCTTCCTTTCACACCTTTCCTTGCAAGGTGGTACTGTGGGGGTGGACCAAGGTTGAGCTGCACCGAAGGCTGTACAGTCATCCGGTCAGAGACTGGGAGGGCAGAGCACCTCATACCTATGGAGACATCATATACTCCTCACTTGTATCTTTACACAATGGCTACACAAAGGTAACAAACAGGAACCACAAAAATGAAAGGAATAAATGATGTTAATCAACAGACCTGAGGCAAAATTAGGTTTGGAAATGGATGCCATGATCAATAACATATTCATAATCATATTTAGTGTCTGTAATATTATGTAATATACAAAGTAGCTGATTTAGCTTTTTTAGGGACTTGTGTGACGGTCACACAGCTAAAACTACTCACCTCAGCAGGAAAACTCCTGTTTTGTTGGCCTAAGTAGATCATGAGTTTGATGACCTAAATAAGCATGTGACTCATGTTCTTCACTTGTACATGAATCATATATTTTTTTTCCCCCAGGTGATGAGTGAAAGATATCTGGTCCTGTTTTCCTTCCATCTATTAATCCTTGCCCTGGACAACTCAAACCAGGATTTCGTCTATGAGGTAGTTTCTGCCTGCATACATAGTACAATGCAAAGCATCATTTTAATAGAGTCCTTTCCTTTATATTTCACACTGCCTATTTGAGCATACGTGAGTGTGCGATGTGTCTCGGCAGGGCATTCTTCCGCTGTCAGCAATTGAGGTGCGAGTGATTTCTCAGCAGGACTCTAGTGCACCACACATGTTTGAGATTAGTGGTGAGTATTTTGGTGTTCAGTGAGAACTGCATGATTTTATGATGCAACAATAAAAATAAAACCGAGAGGGCTACATTTCAAACCAACTCGCCAAGGGGCAAGCAGATCACAAGAAAGGACACCATACGTTTTTCCCATCCCAGCACTAGTACTGAAACGTTAAGAATTGGCTAATACTGATCCACTGTTTCTTAGTTACTGATTAAAACATCTAAAATTAGTTTATCACACTCAAACTACGCAACACACTACTTCCTCATAGGAAGAACAACACCGCTAACTTCATCACAGCACACTTAACTTCTGCTAGTCGATCCAGGATTGCATCTGCTGGTGCCAGTCCAATACAGATACCTATTGATAGCAATATGTCATCTCTACTGGTCACACAATATATTTCCATAGAGCAAACAATGCAAAATCTCTATTTAGCTGTTTTTTTTTAAATCTGTGAATTTTTAGTTTCTCCCAATAGGTTAGGTGTCTAGGTTCCAAAGCACTTGATTACATTTTTATGGGAGCCCATTTCTGCAAGATAGACTACTCTGGTTCTGCCAGCAGCCTCTTGAAATATTGACTTGATATGCTTTTAAGGATGACCTGTTTTCTCAAAACATGCACCTATTTTTTCACAAATGTTCCCCATTTTCCCTTAGTATCTAAAAGTAATCACTCACTTTGGAAATATTGTCCTCTACCTACTATAATAACTTTCTTGCAAGTGAGATACTAAGTCAAACCACTAAGCTTCAAGTTGTAATATTTAAAAAAGTACTTATTTTCAGGCAATATCAGGCATTATTATGATATACTCAGTCATTAATGTTTGTACATTGTAGGTCAATGTTTTGAGAAAATTGGTTGTTGTTGTTATATGCCAAGGCAATGGGAAAATATGGTTAGGTCCATAAATACACAGTATCAATCTCTTCGTTAACCTGAGAAGATCATGGTTGGTCATCTCAGGCTAACAAAGAGATTCATACTGTGTATTTATGGACCCAATCATATTTTCCCAATATTGACTTGGCATATAACAACAACATACACTCTAGTGCACCAACAACATACACTCTAGTGCACCACCCACCTCATCTGGAGGTATTGGCATGATGTAGAAGGTGCTTCTGCCAGTGGAACTGGTATCTCTTTTGAATTCTTGAAGCATGCTGCAAAAGCAATGCAAGACTTTAAGACGAAGGGAAATCAAAGTCTAACTTCAGTGAATGCATTTCACTTACTGAAGAAACCCTGAAGGTGAAATGCCCTAAAAACACACAGGAGCTGAAGACAGCTGCAGTAAAGGTCTGGCTCAGATGACCAGGAAAGAAAGCCAACATCTTGTGATGTCTACGGGTTCCAAACTTCAGGCAGTCATTAACTGCAAAGGGATTTGCAACCGCGTATTAAAATAATACTTTAATTTATGATTGTTAGTTTGTCCAATTACTTCTGAGCCTCTAAAATCGGGGGGCAATGATAGTAATTCCCACACTGTTTACCCAATTTAGATGCAGATACCCTCAAATTAAAGCGGAAAGTCTAAACTTTGAGCTGATTTTCATTTTCTAACTCCAATATTCAGCACCAAACAGCTAAAATAACAATAACAATATCAATCTGAGCATATTTATGGACCTAACTATATGTCATTATTGCAAGGTGCTAAGTCAAAATTTTAAGGGGAAAAAGTCATTATTACAAGATATGTCAAGATCTTGACGCAGAGAAAGAGAAAAGGTGTTCCCGCCCCTTTCAAGTGATCATTTGTGAAATCTCAATTTTGGCTCTTTATATCCGTCAAGTTTTAAAAAATCTAATTCTGACCTGGGGTCCATGAGATCCGTAGCTATATAGAAGCAGGTGAAATGCATAACACGTATTTGTATAAACCATATTTTACATAACATCACTAATCATATTAAGATTGACATTGATGGATGTTTTGACCTGATTCTGCTGTTTGACCTGTGCAGGACAAATGGTGGACTCAAAGATCTTCATCTGTGCTAATGCTGCTGACAGAAAGTGCTGGATAGAGAACATAGAGGACAGGAGATACAAATCTCTCAGGCAGCAGCTCAGCCCCTCGCACAGCGCCCTCTCCTACCTGGTACAGAACATGCACCACAAACCCACACCCTCCTAACAGTGTACTGTGAATAAAGATAAAAGCTAGACATTATTAATGAAAGCAGAGATAGAGCTCTGGTGAAAAATGAGCATTTGTGACCCCTTTTCTTCTTTGGAAGTTTTTTAAAAGTTCTTTGGAATCAGAACATTTATTCATGAATCATAAATCATATTTCATATGCATCACTGGTATTGCATCACTGGTGTAATGCACACACTGAAGCAATATATTAGGCCTCTTAAAATCAAATCTGTTCTGAGGAAAGACGCTATGCTATGTACGTCTGTATCAAGCTGACAAAATATTATAACTTAGCTAAAATGCACCACCATGAGGGCAAATGGTGAATGTCAAGATATAAAATGTCATCTCTGTGCACCTACAGCACAAGATTTTTTGATGTTGAAAATATTTTTGGATATGGTTTTGTTCTGGTCATGCAGATCTCTCTACACAGCCAGAGTAAAAGAGAACATACATAAAGCTAGTGCTTTTTTTTGATAGCCCACTGTAGATGCTTTGCAGATGCTCACATTTAATCTGATCTTTAAATAAATAGTCTACTAATTTGACCTAAAAGGGAAATTCAGCGTTTCACAGTTTCTGCACAGTTCCGTCATTTGTAGTAAAACTGTCCATTAAAGAGAAGCATGCGGACTCGTTTTCTTTACTCAGTGACCCTAGATGTGTCCACAACACAAACAGAGCCATGTCACCTTGCCAAAATGACCAGTCAGCTGTAATAAGTAGTAAAATAACAGTAACTAAAAAAATGTAATGTATATAATGTGTACCTATACATCCTATAAAACTATCCTAGAAGAATATGCTGTATCAGACAATACATTTTAAGCATATAATGTTGGGAAGTGTTTGAAATGCCAGGCCAGGCCACTCTGCATTGATAAGTTTCTCTAGAATAATACAATTCACATTAAGCCAGCCTAAATGTCTTTGTTTACATCTACATGCAAGAAAATATCTGGTGTTCCCCTTTAACATTTCCCCCTTAACATCAACACTGAAGTTAGAAGTCAAAGAAATGCTGTTAGTCATTTGATTTTCATCAGATAGCTTGTTGGCACTGTGAACATGATCAGAATGTTGTATCTTTAAAGAGGAAAATGGTTAAACCTTTGCATGTCCACTATTCCAGTTACCATGTGACGAGAACTGGAAGAAGGAGGAGCTGAAGAGGTATTTACTGAGGTCTCCAATCTGGCAATGGGAGGGAACACCTATTCAGCACATGGGCCAACCTCTGTACCTGTCAGTGGTCCACATCAGCAACATTCAGACACACGTGAGTCCGACTCTTCAGACCAATGCACATACATCCATACACATCTAAATTACTTACAATTTAAATGACCCTTTTGAGTTAACCCTTTTTTAACAGGGCTCCCAGGAGCGACTTCTTGTGCTCTTTCCTTCTGACCTCCTAATCCTGTCTGTGGACTCTCACCGGGTTCGTGTGAAATACGAGGTAAAACAACTCGTTTCCTGTAACCCAATATTGCAGGTGCAAAAATGGGGTAGCACTGCGAGGGAAGATAGCGAGCCAGTTACTGTCAAGGGTTATTAGTATACGGTCAACCACAGAACTGAAGATCTACTTTTTCTGTAGCTCTGTCAGTCTGAAAAACACCTCCTCCAAACATTGATTCCACTCTCTACACTTTTAGGGTCGTCTTCCACGAAAAGGCATCAGAGCTTTGGAACGATCGGCTCTGCCTGGGAGACTTGAACTTGAGCTCACAGGTATGTTTAATAACCACCTTTTTAAAATTCACTTAGTACTGTGTAGAAATCTGAAACCAACCCCATTTAAAAAGCTATACACAAAAAACTAATTTAGAAATATTTCTCAGAAGGCCAGATGAAACATAATCCACTTCCATGAGGAAGTGAAAAGGCAACAGAATTATGGGAGAGAAAATGAGTCCTAATAACCAATCTGCTTGACCACCACCAACTGCTACCTTCAGATAAAACAGCACTTAAATCTTTGATCTCTGTGAGATCAAGCTCCACTTGATCAGCCATGATAAAGACAAGTTGACACAATGGGTTTAAAAAGATGTGTAGGCGTCAAGAAGTTGCTACTGAGAAAAGGAAATGGGTAATAGGAGAATTTGTAAATCAAACAAAGAAGCTGCTGGTGTTTCTTAGAACTGGCCACCCAGAGTCCAGAAGTCAGAAGCACAGTGTTTGAGATTAATTGGATTGTGACCACCTTTAAACTTGAAAGAGGGTGGGCATGTTACACTGAACTTTTTTTATATTTCCTATTGTTTTTGATGTGTCTAATTTTCAGTTAAATACGTTTTCTGCTTTTGTACTGGTGCTAAAACAATAACTTGGACTTAATGGCCATTAATTGGAAATTAAGCGATGACTCCTTGACCTTTGCACTGTAGTGTAAATGTTACATTGACACAGGATTAGTCACTAATATTTATTAAAATGAGACAAACTACATTTGACAAAGTACACAAACACAGAGTGTCCAATTCACACAATCCACAGTGAGCATAACATCACAGCAAAGTTAATCACAGCACTCCAAAATACAAACAGTCGTGATCTTTCTTGCACCAAACAATAAAAGTTAGCAACTACATTATCCATCTTTTATTCCAAGTGCTTCGAGTTGTCTAGAAAAAACAGGCAACAATACAGCAGTTCCCAAATCTTTTGCCACTCAGTGCTCTAACAGACATGATTTCTGACCACATTAAAACAGTGCTACTGGAGCAGAATTGCCAAAGGCTGACTAGTCTGGGCAGGCCCTTAATTCAGCATCTTTACTACATCTCTGTGGTCTTGGAACAACTTGTGTGTGCTCTTGCCAAAGCCTTCAGACACAGTAGCCACAGTCATGGAAGTGGGGTAGGGCTGAGGTCCATCTTTCTTTAAGATGTGTTCTATGGAGAAAAGGCCTCTGTGTTGAACCACAGGCTTGGGTGCAGGATTAGAGCCAGCTACTGAAGTTGGTTTACAGTGGACAGCCCTGGTTGGCAGCACTACAATCTGCCACTCAGTGGTAGAACATCTCTTCAGTAAGAGCTTAGGCTCCTGTCTCACTGGTTTATCCACAGGCATAAAGCTTTCCTTTACCGTGTTGTTCAAGTGGGGTTTTTGTTGTGCATTGTTCAGTTTCACTTTAGAGGAGAATCCAGGAAACAACTGAAGGGTTGCTTCGACATGATCCCTCACATTTTTGGTCATTCTTCTCTCATCCAGTGTCCACAGATCAGTCGCACTCTGACCTTGTGGGCCTGAAAACTAGATAATGGATAGAAATTCAAGCCTTGATGGTACAGTGATAACACTCAGGGGCAACAGTGCAGAGTCATTCAGCAACAGACATTTGATACAATTCATTTATATGCATTTTCATTTTACCTCGTTTGTTGAACATCATGTCAGACATCAAGACATAGCAAGGAAGACCTTTTTGCTACTTTGAGGGCCATTTAGTCATTAAGCTATTCTGCCATATTTAGATCTTAACCGGGGATTCCTCTTTCTATATCCATGTAGTCATTTTTGCTTCTCCTTTTGTTTTAAATGGTGTGTAAAGCATTACTTAAAAAAAAAACAAAAAAAAAACTGAATGTCACTACCAAAACAGAAAGGCCAATACAGAGTTTCTATTGGGCTAATTTTGCTCTTATCTCTAAACTTGTATATAACCAGAAATTAGCTTCAATAAATTTTCAGTCGCAGTGAAACAGTGCTCCATAGTATTGACATAGTGCTGAGCACGGTCAGAAGCAGCTTTGCAGATCCTCATAGGACGTCTTATTTCACCTTTCAAGTGTGGACTTTTACGGTGACCTTCATCCAGGAGCACAATGATGCAGTCTTAGCATCAGTTACTCAGAGGCCCATGTGATATAGGCGAGCACCCATCTGATCTGACTGGGTAACAAGCTGTTGCTAATGCTGTTCCCAATGAAGGCCACAATAAAGGGCCTACAGAGGGAACTCCAGTGAGCTAAAATGGGAACTGGGAGACCCAACAGCCTGGAAGTACAACGCTCAGTGGTGGACAGGAAGGCTCAGCTTGCCACTGAGCTGCATTATACCAGTAGTCATGCCTGTAGACCAGCAAATTAGCTCAAAACATGACTAACATTTAAATATCTCAAAGCAAAGCCTCTGAAGGTTTGTGACTCACCTTTACAAAACACTTGTGAGATGATAGGCAGGCTTTCACAGGCTTCTCAATTCTCTTCCCATCAGCTGCCACAAAGGCCATCATTTTATCTAGTAACTAAAGTGAAGAGGTTAAATGTAGGAAAAAAATCAAAAGTTCCATTAATGAGACAGCCAAGTGCTTTGGACAGAAGTACCACAAATTAACAGAGCTGGTGTTACTTGAGGAGTTGAGAGCTGCTTGTTAGGAGAGTCAAGAATGATGCATGCCAGCAAACCCAGATAGGAGCGACTTTTCCAGTAAAGCGGCTGTGACATCAACAAGACATTCTCAGCCTGCCGCAGTCTTTCCAGCCAGGTAACAATTGGTGGCCGAGGCATTCTCTGTTTCTGAGAGCATTACCATGAGTGGTTAACTGCAGCTATTGCTTGGCTTAGTGCTGAAAGCAGGAGATAAAATACTTCACAGAGTCTGGCACACTTCATTCAAAGCACCTGTTGCTGTTAAGCTCTAATTGGAGGGGGCAGCCAATCACCAGTGGATAAGCTTTCCACATTGCATAGTTCCTATGAAGGTCTTAGTGGCGTATTCTAAACCACTTGTGCAGCAGAATTGATGGTTACTTCTAAAGGAGCACCTGGTCTGCACTGTATACCCCTGTGTGTTGTTAGAATTTCATTCCACATTAAAATGTTACCTTCATTTTCAGACCAATTCCTAAACAATCCTTGTTTAACACCATTACAAACTGAGAATGAGTGAGGCTGAACTAAGAAATGAGAAGTGAGTGTTAAACATACAGGGGTTGGACAATGAAACTGAAACACCTGGTTTTAGACCACAATCATTTATTAGTATGGTGTAGGGCCTCCTTTTGCGGCCAATACAGCGTCAGTTCGTCTTGGGAATGACATATACAAGTCCTGCACAGTGGTCAGAGGGATTTTAAGCCATTCTTCTTGCAGGATAGTGGCCAGGTCACTACGTGATGCTGGTGGAGGTTCGTCCTTCTTGGTGGTATGCTGACATTACCCTGGATACCGTGGCTCTTGATGCATCACAAAGACTTGCTGTCTTGGTCACAGATGCGCCAGCAAGACGTGCACCAACAATGTGTCCTATTTTGAACTCTGGTATGTCACCCATAATGTTGCGTGCATTGCAGTATTTTGAGCAAAACTGTGCTCTTACCTGCTAACTGAACCTTCACACTCTGCTCTTACTGGTGCAATGTGCAATTAATGAAGATTGGCCACCAGGCTGGTCCAATTTAGCCATGAAACCTCCCACACTAAAATGACAGGTGTTTCAGTTTCATTGTCCAACCCCTGTATATGCACAACAGTGAATTCCACTTTCTTATTTCTGCATACTTCCGTTACTGAGATATTAATAAAGTCATTCTGAGTGGTTTGATCTGAATTGGATCAATGTGGAGGGATTTGCTGGTGGTGGTGACAGGAGCAGGGGGGCATGATATAAGCAGATATATTATTTACCTATATACACATGTACTTTTATTTAAAAATGACCAGTGAATCTACCTGTATTTTTGTTTTTTTTGTATTTTTGTGAGTTTGTTGATAATGCAAATATAGTAGTAGATCTGAAAGTAGCTCTGTTATCCATCCTCCCAGTGCTCTTTGTGTATTTATCATATGGTAGCCCTTTTTGACTAAAAGAACCCTGGTTCTTGAACTGGCGCTCAACAGTTAACGGTACAAACAAATGGCAGAGGGTTTAGATCACCTGCGAGCATTTGTGCTCTATGTTTATATATAGAAAGCAAGCACAGATCAACTACTGGTCATCTATAGCTATATATAATAGCTAATATATATATATATATATATATATATATATATATATATATATATATATATATATATATATATATATATATATATATATATATATATATATAATCTCATTGCTGTCCAAAGAAAAACATGTATCTCCATTTTTGTCGATTTTCACTTTCATGCATTATTTGAACACAGAAGCTGCTGTTTACATTGTGTGAACGTTTCATGATGAATGGACCAACAGAAATGGGTCAAAACCTCTTGGAAAGATGTCTGGTTCCATTGAACCATCCAGCAGGTCTCTCTGTTCCATTGACTTCCATTCAAACTATATGAGGTTTTTGCCCTCTCCTGTAAAGTTGCCATTTTGGAGATACTTGATATATATATACATTAATTTTTGGTGGAAATGTACCAAACAGTTTAAAATCTGGTTTGCAAACCACATTCCTGACTTTCTCTAGAATGACACATTAAATCATGCTGAATGATATTTTCTAGCAGCATGCAACTGAGACAATCAGCCGTCTACATTTTAAAACAGTTAATGGTTAATGGATGCGGATAGACTGAATACATATTTGGTATTTGGTGCAAGTTTGGTATTGCATGGCATCATTTCTTGATGTTCAGTGGTGTTAAAGTACTTTCTAGTATCTAGAGTGGGTTAGGGTCAAGGTTCAGAGTTAGCAGCCAGTCAACATGGAACCAGGGCGTTCATTACTGCCCTAAAGAACCATTACATCAGGATCTTCCCTTATTTAGTGTTAATGCAGTATTTCTGTGCTGGCTTTTGGGTAATGTTCTGCACATTAGGCTTTCTTAGTGTTAACACCTCTGATCTAGATCCTAAACAGCTGATCATTGTCTGATTAAGGATCACTGAGTCAGGCATTTAGAGGAGAACACAAAATTGTGCAATATGAAGATCCCACAAGAGAGATTTAGAACCACTGTGCTAAAGAAGCTAATTTGCTGGGAGTGGCTGATTAAATGTTTGATTTATGTATTTATTTAAGGGGATTTAATGGAACCCTTGCTGGTCTCTTGTGCTTATCCTGAGGATTATCAAAGCTGGATCTTCCAGTTACAACAGGTATGAATCCTCTCCTTCCTTATTTTAGCTATGACAATAAAAGCAAGTCTTGAAGTGCCATGTCTGAGGTGGGCTGAGGGCCAAAATGACAATGTTATATAAATTAGGTAGATGAGTAGGTTTATAAAGTGGGTTTACAAAGTGTTTTAAATTTATCTTTGTTACTAAACTACTTTAATATTTAAAGTATATCCTTATCTACTACCTCACCACATCCTCAAATCTTTATCTTGGCAATGAAAAATGCTCAGTTCAGTCGAGACCCTTCCTCAGGAACTCATCCCATAGAGATTTCAATATTAGATTGTCATCCACCCCCTGTAGGTGGAGCCATTTAGCAGAACTTGTGTGTACTCACCATTTTTGATTCCCTAAAGAACCTGAGTAATAAAAACACCTCCACATAATGCAAAGAACCCCTACGCTGGTAAAGAACCTTCACGTGATGGTTCTTGTGTAAGTTCCTACACTTTAAAAAAGGTTCTTCACACTCACATATTTCTTTTCCAAACATGGTTCTGTAGGGAACCCAAAGTGGTTCATCAATGACATTGAGTGTTAACGGTCTACACCAACATTAGGTGTAGGGTTCTAATACTTGAAAAATACTCACCACACTATTTTAATAACTGGTTCTCTGAAAAACCTCAACTGAAAGGGAACCAGAAGAAGTTCTTCTGTGGCACTGGGCAAAGAAATTCTCTGGAACCTGTATTTTTATCCTTTATCATGAGTATGATTTTGCTAGTACCGTAATCACCTCTACTCATTACTTTCTTGTGTTCTCCAAGCCTGAAAAGGTGCCTCACACAATTCCCAACCACACGCCTCCGCCTCTCATACCAAAGAAGCGAAGGAGCTGAAGAAGAGAAGACAGCTGGGGAGGTGTTGTTTAATAGTAAGCTACAAATGAAGGACAAAATTGTTGTTGAATACTGTTGTGTTGATTGTGTTCCGTTGCCATGATCTAAGAAATTTGCCTGATGATGTCTGTGTACAGTTTCTTGCCAGGGCAAATATCTGACAAGCAGCGAATTGTACAGATTTTTTTTTCCTCCACTTCTCTTTTTTTTTTTTTTTGGTCTTAAGGGGGAATTCCACCAAACTTTCAAAACCCTGCCTAATTCAGTCATCACAGTGTCATCCAGTGTTTCACTGTAGAGAAAACCTTTGACTTACTTTATAGTCATAGGTTTGCTTTACAGTGGTGGTGATGGGAACCAGGCGTCATTACTCCTATTATCCAATCATTTTTTTTTTTTTTTTTTTACAACCAGTACATTTACATTTCAGGGATTTAGCTGACGCTCGTATCCAGAGCGACTTACAAGCGTATTTGTATTACAGGTAGGCCAGATTAGTGTTAGGAGTCTTGCCCAAGGACTCTTATTGGTATAGCTCAGCATTTGCTACCTAGATTGGGATTTGAACCCCCGTCTCCCACATGGGGTGGTAGCTCCCTGGTGGGTAGAGGTGTTAACCGCTGAGCCACACCAACCAAAACCTGCCATGACCTGAAATGGGTCCAAGGATACGATATAGAGTCCCAGCGATTAAAGACCTAGCGCAAGCAACTTCCTATACCAGTAGTCAAACCCGGGCCACCTGGGTGAAAACCAGGAATCCTAACCGCTAGACCATATGGGAACAGACTTTTTGGTCCCATATGCAGTAAACGTTCATGTGTCATTTGAGGGTTTATATGGCATGTTTATAAAGCATCACTCAGGCATCAGGCAACTCATTAAAAACCATTTAAATGTAAAGTAGCTTTACATGCTTCTGACGTCTGGTTCCCATCACCACCATCATGAACAAATCAATAACAAGAGTCAACAGATTTCTCTAGAATAGACCATTTCACCTAAAAACACTGACTGACTGAACACTTTTTATCTTGATGATTAATTATGCACATATTAATAAAAGCTGATGAAATTCCCCCTTAAGCTAGTGTTACACTTCTAAGTGCATTGTTTAGATATGAATGTGTTATTAGTGCTGTAACATCTACTGGAATGCACGTATGTGTTTTCCTTAAGCAAAGCCACCAGCCTATGTGCTTTCTACAAAGCTTTGCTGTCTCAAACAAGTGCATGATGTTTCTGTGAGATGTAATAAATTACTTTAATTAGAGGTGCATTCCTGAGCCACCGCAGCAGGTCTCTCTTATCTCATTAACCGCAGCTCCTATTCTGCAGCCGTCACCGCTCTGATTTAGAACAGTCGGAAAGTCAGTGAAACCACTCGAAGCCCCTTGGTACAGCTGTCACAATAAAGCTATTCAATGTACCTCGTACCCAGTCTCGCTCCTGCCTCCAGGCCAGAGATATGAGGCGAGCTAGACTGGAGTAGCCTTGAGTGAAAGCAGGCTTTATGAGGCTAGCTTTGTTGCTGAGTGCGAGCGCAGCTGGGGAGCTCAGAGATTACGAACTAGAAGTCTGTTTTTTACACGAGTACCTCAAGACCAGAGACATTTCTTCCAGATATTGGCATTTATTTTCAAGATAAAACATTTACAAGGAAGCAGCACAAAGGAATACATCTCTGTTGTGCTTTATACACCATGCTCAGCATAATTATAGTGTCTTTACTCCAAACAGACATTACAAAAATATCCACATCCTGCCGTCATAAATAATGGTCACTGAAATGTAGCTACACTTTATGTAAATGGTTCAGAAGTAGGAGTGGACAGGAATCAATGAAAATAGCAAACTCTTCAATTCGATTTCATTTTAAAATTTGAAAGCCATAAATTCGGAATATTTACAACTGTTCTGTAGCTTTGAAAGTCAGTTATATGGTTCCCCGTTATGCTGAAGTGCAATCGGCCCAAATGATATAACACCCACACTGAATTGAACTAAGCACAAGCTCACATAATAACCCTTTTCTCTCACTAGTACCTATTCGAGTCGGATTTCTTTCGTCCGCTGTTTATGTCAAGTCACATTTTTTGATCACAGGACAGTAGTGCTCTGAGATGTGGCTGTGAAATATGCTACATATCTACATGTGCTAACAGAAAAACAAAGCAAACTTAAGCAAACTCAAGGGCGATGCTGCTGGAATGCTACCCATAGTTCTTCCCATTTTGTACTTGTATTACGGCAAATACAGGACTGCCATTGTGGGAGCCCACACCAGAATGGTTTATCCTATTACACAGGGGTTGTGATGACAGCTCTTCTCGTGAAAAAAAGATGAGGCTATAACTCTATATCTCTCTTTTTACCAAGCCAGCTTTTAAATAAAATGATGCACCATGTTGCAGGACAGGCCCTCACTGAGACTGGCCCTCCAGTTTCTGGGTCACACACTTGATGCGAATGTTCTCGCGAAGGTTTCGCAAGCGAGCGCTGCGACTCGTGATTTCCTCCACGTACGTTTTGGGGAACCAGCCCCTCTCTCCGTCAGACAACCGGATCCCTTCCACCCACCCTAAGGATTAAGAAAGGACAGAGTTGTTTATATACAAAGCCAAACACAGTTTTGAATCCAATGTAAAATCAGTGATGGATAAACAATCAAGGAGCTCAACTGTAAAACTGCATGGATGCTGGATTGAATGTGTGGGTGTGGGTGTGCCCACCCAATACCCACCTCAAAAAAACAGATTCATGCAACCTTATAGACCCACTCCTCAATCCCATACCCCGTTTAGAAAGCACATTCCTCTTGCAAATGTGCACAAGTGAACGAGCCTCATGTTCCGCCTCCATACCGCCCATAATTCCATATTGCCAATTCAGTGGTTCATGCAATTAAGCTTATGGAATAACAAATTTGGGTCGTCCGATTTATCATTGAATGGGATAATGGTGATAACTGCAGAAACGAAAAATGAAAAATTGACATTTCTAGGAATGCAAGGTGGAAGTTCTTGATCCAGTGGCTACAGTGGTGATATCACCAACAGATGCAAGCATGCCAGTGGCAACATGTAAATATAAAAACAGGCTAATTCACTGGTCCACATAAAAAAATAATGAATAACATAATTTGATATGACGTACCAAATACGTACGCGGACATTTTGTGCATTAAGCTGCAATTCTTCATTTTTACCATAGGGTGTCGCCAATTCCGGCCCTTTCCCAAATATGTTGTTCTATGGCGCATGTATGGGTAAAAGATTCTGTAAATGTACTCCCGTGTTCCCGGCAAGTATTTCTCCATGAGAAGTGCCGTACGCATCTTTCAGACCCGTTGTTGTGCCAATGCCTCATTTATAAACGAAAGACCCGAAACCTAGTGGTCATGTGACTAGGAGCTCCAACCACTAGAGGGCCCTATCCCACCATTGAGTTATAACTGATTAGCAATTATGTTAATACTATTGGTTGCTATTCGCATGCAACCTAAAAGGACATCAGTGAGTTAATAAAATACAAACAATGAAAGAGCAGTGCGAGAATTCGAATGGCTTTGAATCAGGTTGTGGAAATATGGTTCGATAAGGATGTTTTGCTATGTGTCGCTATGGTCAGGTTACCAATAAATACATAACGAAGAATTTGTGGATGCATTGACATGCAACTTACCATCACTTGTAATGGTTTTAGCTTGAAGGATATCTGCCTTCTCCAGCGTGAGCTCATCATGCTCCTGAGCCTGGTAGCTCTTAATGCACTGAACCTGAGATAGATCTGCACGAATACAACACAGCCACCAGATATCAGACAGACCTTGCTCTCATCCTTTACAAACCATGTATGTGTATTTAGAAATAAGGACATTATGGGTGGTCTTACCCTCGTTCTCACTGGTCTGCTCAATGGTTGTCTTTGGGTCAGGGGGAAACATGGCTGTGATCCATCTCTGCTTGCCACTCCTGTTCAGAGAGGACATGTTATAGGGGAGATCATCTGATACAGAGTTCTGTTCAAGGTTTTAGCCATGTGGTGTTGCCATGTGGCCACAATGACCTTTTTTATGTCTTGCCTGATTACAATATAAAAGTCCAGCCTAATGAGTAAAAATGTATACTATTTCTGATCATTACCTGTTGGTACATTTTCCACATATCGATCATGTAATGGAAACCTGGAAACACAATCTATAGGGAATTGTAACATCATTTTTCATCTTCTAAGTTGTTTATCCTTCTGTTGGAGCCTATTCTAGCAATCACTGGGTGGAAAATGCTAAAATAAGCTTACAGGACAAAAAATAAGCTACCTGTGACCGAACATACCTATTTGCGTGTGACACCTCCACAAGCACGAATAAACACTGTGAACTGATTTGGCATTGAATGGACAAGTTTCTGGATGTAGGGCACATCAGTGTTCAGCCACTCTTGCATCAAAGAATTGCACAGTTGGGTGCCCTGCCTGGTACAATTCTGAGGAGAACTCCTTGTAGACTGGGATTTTAGCTACTGCTGGTAGACCCGTATGACCATATGCTTCCATACACTTGCAAATTTTATCCCTTATTGATCCCACAGTGGGGAATGTACAAATCTTCCGCATTTAACCCATCCGTGAAGTGAAACACCCACATACACACACACTAGTGAACACACACACTAGGGGGCAGTGACCACACTTACCCCTATCCACTGTGGAGCAGTTGGGGGTTAGGTGCTTTGCTCAAGGGCACCTCAGTCGTTACTGTCAGTTCAGGGAATCGAACCTGCAACCCTCCAGTCACAAGGCTGGTTCCCTAACCTCCAGCCCACAACTGCCCAACAATTCAAATTCAGCTACTTCTTATCATTTATGGCTATTGGAATGCCCCAAATACTATCAGTTCTTTTCATTAACACTCCAGTCTTTAACACCTGCTGTAATACCCATTTTCCACACATGGATGAGACCTTTACTAGACTGTACCACTTATTCTTAATCTATGAATCCCGTCAAACACCCTTATTTATAGCCTCATCATCCTCATGCAACACCATCTGCAGGAGCCTGAAGTTACCTTCTCACACAAGGTGACAATTTTTTATCTAGCGAATTTAAAAGTATTTCTTGCCATATGGCAACAGCATGCAACATTTATTCAGCTCAATTCACATGGAGCTGAAGTGTTTAGCAGCACCACACTTTCTTTGTTCCTAATTTATTTGTACATATATGGCTGTTATGCTCATTTCTTTTTATACCTCTATGCTTGCTATGCGCAATGGCAGTGCATTTGTTAACTCCAAATGTTTGCATTATAGGTTCCCGGCAACACAACGCAAAGTACCCCATTTTTAACAATATATTCATAAATCAATGTTAATAAGTCAATGTTAATATAAAAAATATCCTAGAACCTGAGTCATCTCTGCATCCAGTCTATGATGTGTGTTCAATATGATTTTGACTCCTCAGTTAATCAGCTCTGGAGGATCTTTCCTGTCCGTAAATGTTTGTTATTGAGTCAGCAGAATCAATAGAAAAAACCCAAAAGGCGAGCTTCCCAAATTCACAGATCCATACGACGTGCTATCAGTAGATTTTGGATTATAAAACTTTATACCAATATTAGTTGCCAGTACTTATTGCACCATAAAAGCTAGGCTGTGAATTTGATGGAACATAGGCCTCACTCAGTCTGTGACTTGAGCAGGATCTGGTGTTTGAGCTGCTGGCCTTCACACAGCTGCAGATGGAAGATGAATCCTGAGATCCCCTGCAGCTTCTGACTCAGGTCCTTCACCTTCAGCTCGCCAATCTTCGCATGCACGAACACCATGAACTTCCATGTGCTAAAGAGGGGGCAGAAACAACAACACTTTGTTACCACAGTGATTTATATACAGTGCTCTCTTATCACGGGGGGCTGTCAGGCTCTCAAACCAAACCGTGTAAGCTGGTTTGCAATTAGTGCCTTAATGCCTCAGCCGTTTTTACTAACCCTCCAGCAGTGTGAAGAAGGAAAAACAACCCCACAGGTTCAGGCAGAGCCAGACGTAAATTACTCTTCTCCTTCAGTTACTTTCCCATGCTCTCCCCTGTTCCCCGGCTTTCATTAGGTACTCACTCTTTTCTCCGGGATAGCAGGAGGCAGTCATTAAACAGGTGCAGATACACAGGCCGTGTAGGCAGCTTGAACTTTGACCCGGAAATGCTCATGGTTTGCGTGTCCACCTCTAACAGCTCACCATGTTTCACCAGCCAGCGAGACTGCGAGATTAGAGGGAAAATCTAAAAAAAAAAGGAAGCCCATAAACAAAATATGAGAATATGCTGGAATTGCCTATATAAAGGTTTAGTTCAATAATAAGTTGAAGCTACTGAACACAGATGCTCCATTTAGTGGTACCTTGCCCTCAAAGTGTATTTTCTTATTGAGATGAATCAGTTCCTCCATCCTCTTCATGGACTGTACACTGGAGTTGCATTCCTTTATGATCTGTTCCAGCACATAAGACATTGAGTTTATTGAAAATACTCAAATCTGATCTATAGATGCATCCAATAGTTTGGGCACTCTCGGTCACATGTTAAATGTTAAGTAAAGATAAGTACACACTCTCTGCAGATAATAGATACCAAATGTTCCCTGTACCGGATGTGCTAATGTAGTTCTGGAATATGGAATATCTCCTTTACATTAATATGTCTATTACTCTTGGTGAAATAGTTTTTACAGTTGCCCACCACCATCCGTACTATTACTTGTTCAGCCCCCAGTAATGTACAGTAACTTAGTAGATGTAGTATGTTAGTGTACAGTAACTCGGTAAGTGTAATGTGTTAGTGTACTGTAAGTAGTGTGTGGGTGTACAGTAACTCAGTAAGTGTAATGTGTTAGTGTACTGTAAGTAGCGTGTGGGTGTACAGTAACTCAGTAAGTGTAGTGTGTTAGTGTACTGTAAGTAGCGTGTTGGTGTACGGTAACTCAGTAAGTGTAATGTGTTAGTGTGCTGTAAGTAGCGTGTTGGTGTACAGTAACTCAGTAAGTGTAGTGTGTTAGTGTACTGTAAGTAGCGTGTTGGTGTACGGTAACTCAGTAAGTGTAATGTGTTAGTGTGCTGTAAGTAGTGTGTTGGTGTACAGTAACTCAGTAAGTGTAGCGTGTTAGTGTACTGTAAGTAGCGTGTTGGTGTACGGTAACTCAGTAAGTGTAGTGTGTTGGTGTACTGTAAGTAGCGTGTTGGTGTACGGTAACTCAGTAAGTGTAGTGTGTTAGTGTGCTGTAAGTAGTGTGTTGGTGTACAGTAACTCAGTAAGTGTAATGTGTTAGTGTACTGTAAGTAGTGCGTTGGTGTACAGTAACTCAGTAAGTGTAATGTGTTAGTGTACTGTAAGTAGTGTGTTGGTGTGTCAGTACTTAAGTGTTTCCATTCTGGGGGTCTTTATACTTTAACTGCACTACATTTCAAACTCAAATATTTCACTGTTTAATCCATTACATTATGGCCCAATCTGTCCCTCCTTTTGGCTCATGTGTGCATAAAAACATTAACTTGTCAAAATGAAAACGTGTGAAGCGAGACACTAGAGCTGACACCTAAAATGAGCTGATTAAAAACCCACAGATTTTTACTTTGAATTGAATTAGATTGTTTACCAATGTCATTTGACGGAGTGTATTCAAACTTTGCATCCTGCTGAATTTATTTTTACAGTCCATTATTAATATGTTATGGAGTTATCAAATCGGACAGATTGATAGAGGTGAGGAAGATAGGAAGATCGATAGATTCAAAAGTAAAACTTTTATCACCTTTTTCAACTCATTAAAAGCTTTAGTGGCAGTGTCCTCGTCCCGCGAACCAGGAGTTGTTCTCTTTAGGATGTTCTGTAAGAAAGTAAGGAAGGTAAGAAAGTATAAAGTGTCATTTGGATGGCATTTTTGTCTTCTACATAAAGCACGATAGTTTCATTTTTTCATGTTCAAAAAAAAAAAAAACTTGCCTCTAAGCAATACTAACTTTATAGGAGAAGGCAGAACATTTTTAACTTTTATTAGATATCAATGATTTTATTCCAGTGTTGGAGAACATGTATTGGTCCAATCGTCTTAAAATTGAACATAATATAATGGATGTTCAATCATCTGGTGAAAATTCCTGAATGTTATTATAATATACAGTATATCACTGGGGAAAAAAAAATCCAATATTGTGCTGACCTAGTTTAAAGGGTCAGTTGTGTTTGAACATTGTTGTCTCTTGTCACATGCAGCATTTTATAACCCACTTTGTTTGATAAAAATGAAAGCAAAGAATTCATGATTTTACAGGATATCACTACATATGCCGTGTGCATGCTTCTTCCGATTTCTTGTCCCCCCACCTTAAAACCCCTTCTCGCCTGGATTTCCATTTGGATTTCACATTTGGCACAGCAGTGTCCTTCCACAAATAGTTATAAGGAGTGTTTCAGCTCTACTAGCCACAATACGAGGGCAGATTCTTTATATTGTGAAAACTTCCCCTGAGGATTAAAACAGTGATGTGAGTGATTGTAGCTTTTTACAGATGGATACGGATGCCCACCTTCATGGACAGATTCTGCTTTGTGAAAATTCCCCTGAGGATTAAGTGAGTGAGTGATTGTAGCTGTTCAGTGGATACGATGCCCACCTCCACCAGCATTTTGAGGCGAGTAATCCTTTGAAAAGGCAGGATGAGGAATGATGTTAGAGGGAGCCGCTGGCATATGGGGTCCTCCTCCAGACGGGCCAGGATTCCAGGGAAGCGGGGATTCTCCTGTCTGGAATGTCAAAAAACAGAAACACTGTTGATCCACTGGTAGGGATCAGCGATGCCAGCCTAGTACGGGATGGTTCTGAGTTAAAGTGCCCTTCTTCTGACCAATGACACTGTTCATGTAGGTTAAAAACAAAAACTACACACAGAGTAAGAGTGCTCACAGGAGCCGCTGGTAGGTCTGCTCCTGGTAAGCCTGGTTGGTAACATAAGGAAGGTAGACCCTCCGCAGGGCCGGACAGTGTCCCAGGACAATGTCACACACGTCAAAGCGCAGGATGTCCGCCTCTAGCCGGTGCTCTAGATCCTGTAGAAACCTAAAAAATCCCCAAAATGAAAGAATTCAGAAAGTAGAAGAAACACAAGAGTAGGATGTAACACACAGAGCAGGGTGCCAAAAGAAAGGAGAGAAAGAGGCAGTAAGATAAAAGTCATTTAAACAGTTACAGGTACCAATAAAACGTCATCTATTTTCCCTTCCTTCATACTTCTCACTGACGTCCTTGACATCAGGCAGCTTGGAGAAAAGCCACTGTCTCTCCTGAGTCCCCAGACACTCGTTTAGCTCTGAAGACATCATAAAGTGGTCCACTGCAATGGTCAAGCTGCGGATGTACGAGGCCTCGGATGTCACCAACTCAAACTTGGCCTGAGAGGAAGATGAAAGTTAGGCTTACTTTCCATGTACATTAAACAGGTGGTAGAGAGAAGGGTCACAGGTCAAATGTAATATGGATATTTTGTCAGATTTGGTCATTATCTATCTCCAGTTTCCTCCCATAGTCCAAAGGCATGCGGTCAGGAGAACAAGAGGTGCTAAATTGGCTATAGGTATGAGTGTGCACTAGCATCACCTCCTGCAGTTTGCGCTCCTCATTGCTGAAGCTGTCCAGTTCTCCACTGCTCCTAACATCAGGAATATCCTGCCAGAGGGAAAAGGCTGAGCCCCGAGAAGAGCGGAAAGAGCTGGATGGGGAGAGGTTGCTGGGCGAGGCATAGTCTCCACCCCTCTCCTCATCAGTACCAGGTTCTGCCCCTTGTTGCCTCTGGATCTCTCTGTTAATGGCCACATCACTGTACTCCTGATACAGGACCACTGGCAGTCAGAGGGACAATAAGAGAAAGTGAATTAGTGAAACACATGCATACATGTACACTAGTCAGCAAAGGAATAGTTGCACTCAGAAGGAAGTGTAAAACTCCAGACTACTGGAAAGGAGGCTAAAGGTTACTAGGAACAATCAGTGATGATAAATTTAGACTGATATTGGCGTATTTATTGAGCTACATATCCAGAAGTAGTGTCTCTCAGTACGTCACTGGGCCCCCAGATGTCTCGTCATGGAGTTGTAGAGGTTCCTAATGGTGTCCTGTGATAATTCATCCAAAGCAGCTTGAATATTCTCACACAGTTCCTGCAGATGTTGCAGTAGGGGTTGGAGGTGGCATGACAGCAGGCCTCTGGACATGCAGCGCGTGGCAACAAACTGTTCATCTTGGCACTGACCATGGTGCCTCCACACACAGATATATGGCTTGTCTCCACCAAGACAAAAGTGGGACTCGTCACTAAAGATGACCTGCTGCCATTCTGAGTCACTCCATGACAGTCTGGCATTACACCACTGCAGTCTTTGGCGAAGGTGTTGTGGTGTTGTAGTCCTGCATTGTGCAGCCGTCTGCTAATAGAGCTGGCACTAACAGGATGACTCATGGAGGGTATTGCTGAACGGCCGCAAACGAAGCTGTTAGATCACTCAGCACATGTCAAACAATACATCAGTCCTCTGCCTATTCGTGGTTCGTCTCCCAGATGCTTCATGTCATGGTGCGTGCCCTCTTCTGTTTACTGCTGCCAATAGCATGCTACAGCGGTATGGCACACTATACAATGATAAGACCATCCTGCTTCCCAGATCCCTATGATGTGACCCCTCTCCCACTCTTGCAGTTGCTTGAATTGCCTTTGTCTTCTACTCTGAGGCATACTTTGCTTGCTAAGGATGCTAGCGACACAACAGCATGAGTCAGAACGGAAAGCACATGCAACAGGACAACCTTGTGTAGTCAGTCAGGTACAGCAATAAGGCTCATCCTTGCTTACGTCACATGCACAGCCGAGCGTAAAACCTGAATCATTCGCATGTCTCTTGATGTCAAACCTCTCTAAGTTTCATTGCTGTCGGTTGATTCCTTCTGGGTGCAGCTTTTTTAGATGTTTAGGTGTATCGTTATATTTTGTTGTCAGGGCAAACTTACAGCTGGGCAGAAAGCGTGACAAGCGCTTGGAACTTCTGGGAGGTGCGTCTCCATCTTCATCAATGGAATCCTTCCTCATGCTGTGGAGAGAGAAAACAGCATTTAAAACAAGCCTACCATGGCATTATCATGGTTCTCAACTGCTGTTTGAGGTAGTGTTTGCAGTCAACAGAGGGATGTCATCACCTGAGTTTGGAGCTCTTCCTGTGCAGTGGCAGGGTGCTGTCTGCAGAGGGCAATGGTGGTGCTAATCCCACCGGGCTGTGTGGTACACTGTCGCTTGACCCCCCTGAAAGGCGCTGTCTGGTGCCGGGTTTGTCTACAAACAGATAAGAGGGGCGGAAGGGTAAGCCTAGAAATGTAGCACCTGTGTGTGAGAATGATGAGCACTGAAACCGAACCTAACAAAAAGACAAGTGATGAGTGAGTTACCCAAGCTAGCCCCCAGGGACCCCCAGACATTCCACAGTTTTTCCACGTCTCAGCTCTGAACAATCAAGTAAGTATTGAAGAGCTGAAACCCTGGTATACTTGTGCTGTGAGCGTAGGTGCAAAAATGTGGACCATCTGGGACTTCCCAAGGACTAGGTTGAATACTGCATTTAAACTGTTAGTGAAGGCCTTCAGCTCAGGTCCTATAGACCCGCCATCCTGCAGAGCTTAGTTCCCCATCTAACACACAGGATCTTGCTAGTTGAAGCCTTCAGGCACATCTGAATATTACAGCAAAGGGTGTTGGAACTAAACCCTCCAGAGTGGTAGGTCTCCAAAACCTGAGTTGGCCTCCCCTGCATAAAATGAATTAAGAATTAGGCAGCTGAGGAACTCACAGTCGGCAGTGAGGTTCCCAGATGGCTGGCGGTCTCGGGAGGCCACACGGGCCGACAGTGACTTGCCCAGCCTCAGCGTGAAAGAGTTCTTCCTCTGTGAGAGCTGCAGCCGGGAGATGAGCTCGGAGGCAGAGAAGCGCCGGCGCTCGTGGTCTGTTGATCGGGACCGGGACAGGGGAAGGGGGTGGGGAAGGGAGGTCCCACCTAGGAAGGCTGAGCCTTGCTGGAGCCCACTGTCCCCCTGGTTCACATCCTCCCTCCCTGTCTCACTTATGCTCTCCTCTAAACCCGTGTCGACATTAGGGTGATCCGAGGATGGCAGTGGAGGTAAAGAGAAGTTTGTGAGTGCCAGTTCCTCATCTAAATCTAACAGAGGACTAGAGCTCTGCGATGTGGGGATGGTGGATCCCACCATGCCTAGCTCTCCCTCTACGAATGACTCAAAGGATCCTGGGAACAGGTAGTCACACTCCAGTCCTGGGCTGCTCAGAGACTCGTCACTCAGACTGTCGGGGGAGTAGACCCTCATTTTGCGGCCTGTCAAGTGAAACATGACATGTGGTACCAGTAAGTTTAGGCCCTTTAGTTTCAGCAAAGTACAATCCTTGATCCCATTTACACCAGTCCTACCCCTACAAGCAATCAAACAGGATGATGATGATGAGATGATGATGATGTCACCTTATAACAGACAAAACGTTTCAGGCAGCTGAGAAAATTGGTTTATGTTGAAGAGTGTTCTCTCTCTGGCATGTACTTTTGGCTTCATAACTTTGCAGACAGTTTACACGCACAAACAGATACAGCACACTACAGCTAAGACAGAAAACAGGACAGCATAATAGCCTGAGTGAGCAAGTGCAAGGATAGGAAGAACTTCACCTTCTACCGTGTATTATTATCAAAAGTGTGATGCTGTCAACAGGCACTTTGTCGCTGCATCTATAAATATTTAGACTATACATAGTGGAAGCCACAGGTGAGAAACAACATACAGTGACAAGCCAGTGGCTTCTCTGGGCTCATCCCCATTTTAAACGGGCTGACGCACCATGGAAACGTGTATTTCAGGTTGTTTATGGAAGTAATGATGGGTGTCGTCCTCTCCAAGTCATAGAAGAAAAAGACCACCCAGATTGTTACAAGCATAAGTTCAAAAACCGCCAGTAAAGAGTGTATATACAGTATATATATATATATACACACCACTTGCCACTTCATTAGGAACATATCTTATATCTATACTCACTGCCCATGTCAATAGCTGTACTTACTGTATAGGTGCATTTTGCAGTTCCACAATTACAGACTGTAGTCCAACTGTTTCTCTGCATACCCCCCTTTGGCTAGGACCACCACCAGAGCACTATTCACAGTCCAGCACTGAGGAGTTTACATACTCCAGCAACACTGCTATGTCTGATCCACTTGCACCAGCACAACACACATTAACACATAACCACGTCATTGTCATTGTAGTGCTGAGAATGATTCACCAACCTAATGATACCTTTTCTGTAGTGGTCCTGTGGGGGTCCTGACTATTAAAGAACAGGGTGAAAGAGGATTAAAAAAGTATGCAGAGAAACAGATGGACCACAATTTGAAATTGTAGAACTACCAAGTATATCTATGTGACAAGTACAGCTGATAAAATGAACAACGAAGGTAGATAGAGGTACGCACACCTAATGAAGTGGTTATGTCCCAGTTTGTGTTTTTAGTCCCCAAATGATGAAGGGGTTGAAGCTACTGGGAAAATAATTTGTAATAAACACACAGTATATAAAATACCCAAAGTGCATAAGGTATTATGTTTTTGTATTGCTTTCAATGTAATACTAATCAAACACAAACTACTAACCACAACTTCTTGTTGATATTAGTCTTTGACATGTTGTCTCAGATTTTTAGAAACTGGAAGTAAGATTTGTCATTTGGATTCATAATATATAATGTCTATCCATGAAACATTTTTAAAAAAATTACTTGCATTAGTTTTCCCTATAGTTTTGCACACGTCTAGTCCCTATCCCTGAAAGTAATCTTGCCCCAGCACACCTAATCCAAGTCCTGAAGGGGTAGATTACTGGTTGACTGTGTAGGACAGTGCCTGGATTGGTGGATCTCCAGTACTGGAGCTGAAAACGTAGTGCCCCATTGTGCACCTTTTAGTGTTTTCTCTAGTACAGTGTTTCTCAACACCATTGCATTAGAGCTTATATACGACAAATATTTCTATTTATTATATTATCATTGTAGTTATTATTAATTACAAGCAAAGAATGTGCTTAAAAAGCAGCTTAGTAAAGGCTGCACTTACGTATAGACTTCTCCTTTGAAGACCCGTGTGAAGCTCGTCTCTGTAAACGAAAAAGATCGGAGCTCTGGAGCTCTGAGCCCAGTGGAGAGCTGGGGGAGCTGGGCTGCTGAGAGTCCACAAACATGGGAGACAGTGGAAGGAACAAGTCTCTGGGATTGACCACCTGAGACCGGGACAAGAGCATCTCAGGGTCCGTCTTAAGCAAGTCCACGCAAGAGTCTCTGGTGTTATTCTGCACGTCCTCCACATCCTGGTGGCTTTCGTGGTTCAGATTTGTGTTCAGATCAGTGTCTGCATCTGTGTCTCCATTCTGGAAGCAATCAGTCAGGGGACCGTTTTCAGGAGGGCCTAGAGAACAGGGTGAGGAACTGCGCCTCCCCAGCGAAGAGTGAAAGCCATTTGTACTGTTCTGCTGGAGGTCGATGAAGGCTAGCGTCTCCTGTTGGCACACAGCAATGTGTTGGCGCAGGAGAGGCCTGTTCTCCCGGGAGTTGCTCAGAGCAACCTGGGCCTCGGGTGAGCCAGGGATCCACATGGCAGAGCTCTCCCCTCGGCAACGGAAAGCGTGGAGGTGAGGCTGGAAGTCAGGGAGAGGAGATAATCCATAGCCAGGGAGCATCGCTCATACAGCACATGCAGGGAGCTGTGGGAAATGCAGAGAGGATAGAAACTTTACCAGGTCACAGTATCTGCTATGCACATGTCTGGGTTGTGATGGAGATTATGTGTGTGTGTGTGTATATATATATATACATATATATACACATATATAGTCTTTTTAATACCTCCGTCAATTTTAATTTGATATATACATAAATATAAAATAAAAATTGATGGAGGTATTAAATAGACAGTCACCATCCAAAGAAAAACATGGATCTCCATTTTTGTCCATTTTTACTTTTATGCATTATGTCTTACATTTCCTGATGAATGATGATGAATGGACAAGCAGAAATGGCCCAGAGTTTCTTATATGTGTGTATATATATATATATATATATATATATATATATATATATATATATATATATATATATATATATATATATATATATACACAGTAAATATATACAGTATATATATATACACATGGTTGTAATGGATATATGAGCTCAGAAAACAAACTGAAGTAGTTCATTTCCTGCATCCTTTACAGGTATACTAAGTGTTGAATATGATTGTCCATGTTTGACTGCATATCAGAATCAGCCCTTTGGATCTTCGGTTACTCTGGCCTATCATCGCTGTCTAAAGAAAAACAGGCGTCTCCAAAATGGCAACTTTACAGGATAGGGCAATTATTAGTCATTTTGAATGTAAGTCAATGGAAACAGATTTTTTTCCCCCAAGCAACTCTGAGCCATTTCTGCTTGTCCATTCATCATCATTCATCATGAAATTTTCTCAAAATGTAAGACATAATGCATAAAAGTAAAAATAGACAAAAATGGAGATCCATGTTTTTCTTTAGGTGGTGACTGACTTTTTCATTTCTGGGGTAATTTTAACCAGTGGATAGCAAAACACTTATATTAGTGCCTCTGGAAAAGAGTGTCTACACAGTGCAAAGAACATTGAAAATGTGATGTAAATGAAAAACAACAGCATATCAGACGTAAAGAGTCAAGAGGAAATTTCTCATATACAAGTATACAGTGGGAGGAAATAATGTACCTCCAGGACACAAGGTGCCAGGGTTTAGTGACCAAGATGTTGACTACTCTGCAATTAAACCAGACAGTACAGTACAATACTAACTTACAATACAATACAATACATATATAGACCCCATAGCTCAGCCAGCTAGCGCTAGTGTTGCTGGGTAAAGCTAACAGTCAGCTGCTCTCCTCCCCCATATGGCTCGCTGGGTTCTGTCGGAGCTTCTGCACTGTCTTCCTGCTTTAATTAAAGAGTGCGGTTCTTCAGTTCCTGCCCCTGTACTTATCCCCCCTCCACCTTAACTCCACAGCTGTCACATTCAACCCAGACACCACTGCTGCCGCATGACCACTGCAGCGCCAGCTCACAGCCAGAAGACATCATCCGCAATGGAACTTGAGGAGGAGCAGAGGCTTCTTTTCAAACCATGCGCATCAGATTGCATTTTGAAGGGCATGTCAAAACCATCTTGTGTTTTGCATGCTCTCTCTCTGCTCTTATCTATTTCCCACGTCTGAAATACACACTTCTATTTGGACAAACAAACTGGGTCAGTGGAGCATCAGGGCTTATTAGTGTCCTCTGATCTTGCCTCAGGGAGAGGCAGGCCACAGATAACCTAGGCCATGGCATCTCCTGGGTTTTTAGGACGCTATGCTGCAGGACACTGCCAGTGCCTCTGACCCAACTCTGATTCATTACTGACCCACAAAATGCACTGTGACATTTACTAAACCTGGAGAAGCTAACGCTTTGCTATTTGTCTATTATGAGCAGTTTAGCTACTTATATTCACAATCTAGTCTCACTACGATATTCAGGCTGCATTATACAAATGCAACCATTGCCTGTGGTGTCAACCATGCCTGATCTAGCCTAGCCACAGATCTTAAAGCTAATAAATAGAGACAAATTATCTTTAGTACGCCTTGGCTACACAGATGTCAAACTGAAGGCCATATCCATGTAACCATATACACTCATCATCAAAAGAATAGTTGTACAAATAATTGCACCCAGAAGAATAAACCGAAAATCATGAAACTTCGGTAAGAGATGGGAATAATTCAAGTTTCATGCTCAGCTACAAATGTGGCGTAACCTCTTGTAGATGCCCGCACCATTGGTAGACGGCTGCACAACGTAGAACTACACGCTACGACAACTGCCCTTAACTCCACCTCAAAGCCACCAAAGACTGCAATGGTGTCGTGTCAGACCGTCATGGAGTGACTCAGAATGGTACCAAGTCATCTACAGTGAAGAGTCACATTTTTGTCTTTGTTCAGACGACCAACAAATCCATGTGTCGAAACACGGGGTCGGTGCAAAGATGAGCGGTTTGTTGTCACGTGTCACACATCCAGTAAGACCTGTGTTACTCCACCTCCACCCCTACCACAAAATCTGCAGAAACTCTGAGCATATTCAAGCTGCATGGGACGAATTACTGCAGGACACCATTAGGAACTTGTTCAACTCCATGCCGAGACTACTACCTCTGTATGTATATCAATAACCGTATGTATGTAATATCAATAAATATTGTCCATATCAGTCTAAAGTTATTATTATTTATAGTTCCTGGTAACCTCCATCTGCAATCCGGCACTTCCTTCTGGGGGCAACTATTCTTTCAATGATATATTAATGACTTGCCTCTGTTGTGAACATTCCTTGGAACAAAAAGACAAATGTAAATCTCTTTCCACCAACAAATGACTTCCACTGCCTCACACACGGTCTCTATTCCACTTTGATTCTTTGTTCTGGCGCACAGACACAAAGCAAAACCAAGCCTTGAACTGACAGTACAAAACACAGACCACTTACTTCTTCCATACACGCATCTCCACCAATTAAAAAGCCACCTCAATCCAACCACTATGGCACACACCCAGATGCGTACACACAAACCACAGCAGTACACACACTGCACAAATGGTTACCTGTTCCCTACTCCAAACAAAGGATCCCTTTATCCTCACAGATGGAGAAGGCTGTTAGGTGCACAGGAGATTTGAGAGGGTGTGGGAACGGACTGGGATTCTTCACACACACAATGAAATTAAAGTACAATTCAAAATGAGCAGAGATTTGATCGGTAGGCAAAACCCACTACTGCAGGCTGTAAACAGCTACTACACTGTGGTAGTCGTTCATTTATGTAGCTTCCAGTCACATGGCCATGACCAAGTATGAGGTTATTTATTTATATTTCTGTGACTAGACTTAAAATAAGAAATGGGAAAGAGAAAATGAGACTGCTCACAACCATGCAAGACCTGGTAGACCACCAAAACGTTAAGACACATGGGAAAGTCTAGCTCTGCTCTTGCTTCAGATCTGAAAAATCTGCAGGTCCAACCTTCCACCATGGGAAGATAATTCAACACTATGGGTTTGGATGTTTACAAGTATTTTGCAAATCACAGAATCACTGTTGGAGTTCACAGAACAGTGGAACAACTAACTTCAGCGAGACTGAACTTTAGAAGTGTGGAAAAAAAATCCCCACGATTGAAAGTTTCTCTCCTAAAAAGAAGAGGCTGTTATTTAAAAAACTCTGAATACTGAAAAAGATCATTTAACTTTTGCTTGTTGAGGCTAAATATATTTTTCCTGCCTTCTTCTTGACATCGAAAAATTAAAACCTTGTATTAATTTGGCTTTAAATTAAATAAATGAATCAAGGTCTCCAAATATTAAAATTTTCTGAATGTCCACTAGATCATGTTCATACACCTAAGCTTTACAATAAGCCATAAAGATGCTCAATCAAAACATAATCTCCAGTTATTCTACTATTAATGGACCTGATTAAACTCTTTGTTTGGGTACGCAAAGTGCTCTCCATAATCATGTTATGGTATCCATGACCATCCTGGCAAAATGAATTCCATTACATATGACATTACAGCCCATTAGCTTGCACCCTTCACATACAATCAGTTTCATTTCTTATGTCGTTTACAGTTTTCAATAAAAGCCAACATATAATTAGCCTCTCTCTGAAGGTGTTATTTGCGTTGTTTCTTACTTTGCCGCTTCTATTTTCCCTGTAATTTCACTAGGCTCCTCTAAGTCAGCGTGTCTGCATGGTAAATGACTAGAGAGCTGGCAGGCCTTTTATGGCGGCTGTGATTAAAGAAGAGAAGTCTTTTCTCTGACACCACGCAAAAGCACAATACAGACAGTTAAGGCTGGCAGCATCTCCTCAGCTATCACATACTTCCAGTTTCTATGCAATTTTCAGGAAAACAATGAGTGTCTGCTTATCACCATGTTGGAGCTTAGGACTACGCATCACCTGGAACAGTATATGGGTTTTATGCAAGAAGGAATGAAGGTATGTAGTAGATTTAACAAATATTTAAGTCTGAAATTATCTAAAGCATCTCTTCACAAGCCTAAGGGTACAGCCTTTAAAGGCCTATAATCATGGAATTCCACATTTACCTTGGATGTGTGAATTTTTTAAAAAAAGTTTGACACAGTATGTTCCAAAATGTGTTGTCCATGCATGGAAACACATGGTATGTGTTACAGTACATCCGTCAGCAGCCTACAGCAGTTTTATAAGTGTGTGAAGCACAATACCAGGCAGCCAATTAGAACACAGCTCATTTACATGTATCAGTCTTAAAGGCACAGTGAGTAAAACACTGTGTTGGATTGTAAGAGGAAAGGAGAAGCTTGTAAGCGTGCAAGTGTATCGTGAAATGAATGCTGACTGTTTCTGGTACGTAAATGAAATACAAAAAATACAAGAAAGATAAAGGATATGAGTCTTTATTGACAGATACGGAGCATGGACACCGTTAAGGGGAAAAGAGCTGAAGAGAAAATGCTGTTTAGAAACTAGAAAAGACGCGTAAACCTCTGCTTCCAGGACTTTAATCCCTGGGAAAATTCCAAACTTCCTGCTATTTTGCTTCATTTCTGGGATTTCCCCTCATCTCCAGAGTGTGTTTGAGCAGCTCCGTCTAGCAGTGTGGTGACACAGGCTTCTGTGTGCCTGCTATATCGCACTGTGCCAGACTCACAAGGCCATTCTAATTGACCTGTGACGAAGAACTAGGGTCTGGATGCCCATCAGCCAACCTGGCAGCTCTCGGCTCCACTTTCAGAGAACACTGTTACTGTTCAGTCATGCACTGTGCAGTGAATAGACTGCAATAATCTTTATATCAGTATATTTACCTTTATGAGGCAACCTCTGAGGACAAAAAGGCTCAAAATCCTCCTTCTGCAGGAGTTAATACCCACCGCTGACGGTTGATTGTCCCTGAAATGTTCTGCCGCTCATCTTTAAAAGCAACTCTGTTGTGGGGCTGTCCTAACGTGTCTGATGTATCGTTAATTATAGGTAATGGATCTCACCAAGGTGGTGGAATTCGGTGAAAACGCCCTTATCTATAAGAAGAGCGGAGGAATTGATTTTAATCGTGGCAGGTAAGGATTTAACCTCAGGCGGGGTTAGCAGGAGCAGCTGGGAGTAGAGCTCCCCGTGTTTACATTTGGAGGGGGTCATAATCTCCTATAGTGCCCGAGGCCTTCCTCCTTTAACTCAAGCATGACAGTCAGAGAATTCCCAGCTTAAAGTTTTGCAAAAGCATCCCCCACTCGCAACCCCTCCACAGAGAGAGAGAGAGAGAGAGAGAGAGAGAGAGAGAGAAAGAGAGAGAGAGAAAGAAAGAGAGAAAGAAAGAAAAAAAAGAGAGAGAGAGAGACAGACAGAGAGAGAGAGAAAGACAGACAGAGAGCAGAGAGAGACAGACAGAGAGGGAGAGAGAAAGAGAGAGAGAGAGAGAGAGAGAGAGAGAGAGAGAGAGAGAGACAGACAGAGAGTGAGAGTGAGAGAGAGAGAGAGAGACAGAGACAGAGACAGAGAGAGACAGACAGACAGAGAGAGAGACAGACAGAGTGTGAGAGAGAGAGAGAGAGAGAGAGAGAGAAAGAGAGAGAGAGAGAGAGAGAGAGTGAGAGACAGACAGACAGACAGAGAGAGAGAGAGAGAGAGAGAGAGAGAGAGAGAGAGAGAGAGAGAGAGAGAACCTGCCATAGACTGAAATATGCCTTGGTGATCTTTGTGTCTATAACAGTTGCTTTGGAGAGTTTCTGGGTCAGATTCCTCCACTACTTAAAGCAAACTCTGCTTTTACAAGTTCCTCCAGTTCTACACTCCAACCGGTTCGGTCTAGCATGTAAACACTAACACATCTGCTTCAGCTACTTCCTTTTAAAATAGCACTGACCCTTCCTGTTCCAGGCACTCCCTGTCAAACAGAATGTGGCTATGTACACAGTCCAGCACAGTTTGGAAACAAAACTCCCGTGATAAGTAGCACGTAAACATAAAAAGAGTAAAAGAGTGAGAGTGAAACCGACTGGAAGCAGGAAAAGCACAGCGTTACGAGCTCACTTTAAAAATGCAACCCAATTATCCAAATTATAGAGGGAATGTGAATTATTCGTAAAAACAATAATACATCTTCAGTTTAGATTTTCGAAGCAGGTACATTTATTTGTATGCATGACACTGCAACCAATAATTGACCTGCATTTACATAGTGGACTTGATATAGGCCAAATATGACTTTTGTAATCCCATTTCTATTCAAAAGACATTTCCCAATAATAATAATAATTATAATAATAAACAATTAAAGTATTAGAATATCCTTAATGTCATTGTTTTATTAGCATTGATGCCAGTTAACCACATCTGGTGTGTGACTACAATACCAAGGAAGTTTCAAATAAACATCAAACCTCAATATGATGCATTAAAGAGACCTATGAAAGGCTTCATGCAGTTATGATTAGGGTCCTGGGGCCACCAGAGGTCATGGGACATTTTTTCGGATAAGGATATAAGGATACACTTGGCCTTGGTTAGACTAGTCCTGATGATCTGGCCATTTCGGGCCATTTGGATGATAAAGTTTGATGTAGCAAGATTTCTGAGCATATCGTCAGGACTTTGGGAAACACTGATCAACTACACATTGCAGTAGGAAGAGAGCTGTTGTTAAATTGGATTTAGTGCAAAACAGCAGGTAAGAGGCTGAATGAAAAGAATCAAAGATCATAGTTTTTGATAGTATCATCTCAGGGTGGTACGTCTTGTTGTCAACTTCGTAGCCTCAAAAACCTCATATCACATATCGCAAAATCTTCATAAAGTATCACGGTATTATAGTTTCACTGTATCACCAACCTCTACATTTACAGTTAATTAACAAACTATGCAAAATGTATTTATTTATTTGGAGAGTGTGCATACACAATTATAATGATCAAATAAAGATTGCTGGGAACAAAGGGCCCCTATAATTCTATTACCTTTTCCTGTTACTCCACAAAGGCAGCTTGTGAATGTGCTATACTGGCACCGGTTAACACGGCAGGTAAATGTATGTTTAGAGTTGAAAAACGTTTTTTTGTAAAAGTGCGATTTTAGAAGTTACAAGGGCTTACAGGCACCACTGTCATCAAATGACCACTTTCTAGCTAGGCTAAGACTTAGCTTACCATAAATGCTATAGCGCACACTGGCCAGCTAGCTAGTGTTACATGTTTACAACTAAATGAAAATTTTAATCATCATTTTCAAAAGACTTGTCACTCTCGGTGGGTTACAAAAGTATCAGGTGTGTAGAAATGGCGAAAATCAGGCACACCAGAGGCTCATTGACCACTTACAGAAAAACATGGGAACCTTTCTTTAAACATGTGAGGAGCTTGCAAACCTTTCTTGTTCCAGAATAATTGATGTACATATTAACTCCACCGTAGTCATCTGTTTATTTTAATTATGTTTTGTATTGTTTACAAAGTGTTTGTTGTTGTTTATTTATTTATTTTGTGGCCATATGTTCATGTAGTATTTAATTAATTTATTTTTATTTTTAAAAGTGTATTGTATCACATTAAAACCAAAAAATAAACCAATAAAAAAGTATAACAATAGCAAATTGCTGTGCTTGTTAATCCTGAACACCAAAATAGCCAAAGAGCACAGTAGCTATTTAGCTAAGATCAGCTAATCAACTAGCTGCTTGCTTCCGCAGCAAGCTGTTTAAGCTGTAATGGTTTATGAAAGTTGACATAGTTAATACTTTGAAGTAAAATGATTTAAATGAATTAAAATGGACAATTACAAGAACGCATACAGTCCAGTAATGACGGTAGTTAAGTATAGGGCTGCCGGGTAATTCATTGCTCTGCGTCCCTGGAAACAGGTCTGACCCTGTGGGTTCTCTTGGTTCTTTTCATTGGCACTGCTCATCAGAGGTGCGTGCTGGACACCTGCAGCGGTGGAAAGGAGCTCACCGCCACTGCACACAGACAGCGGGCACGCTGCCATATTTCAGATCGTCCTTTTATCTGACAAGGCAAAACAGACAAACTGTGCTTCTGACTCTGTCAAAGTGTGCTAGAGATTTGCAGCCGGACTCCAGCGTCTGAAGTGGATCTACTTTAAATCCATCCACATCAACACAGCAGGCATTAATAAAGGAGCGCTTTCTGTTTTCAGCGTTTCTCGTTCAAAGCAGACCACATATCCACTAATGGCACTATTGGCATTCAAACTGCCAGTGAGAGACTTTACATCCTCTCGCTGACGCTCAGTAGATCACGCCGCACAATCACATCTTTGATTCCGATGTGAAGTTGTGGCACAGTGAGGCGATGACCTACTTTTAACAATCTGCTGATGCATCTGCTGTATTCATTCACTCCCAGCTTCCTGTTTGCTAGCGCTTTCTAACTCTTCTGCTAACAAACCAACATACCCCCCCACACCCCCCCCCCCTCATCCCCCACCATTTATTATCCAGGCAGGTAAGGACAAGCCACACAGGGCTATTTGTTTTGAAATGTGATCAACTTGCTGAAAACACCTTGAGATTGACCATCCCACAGGCTGTTCTTAGTATTTGGCTTAGTCAGTGGAAAAAGAGAGGATTATCTGTGCATCAGTAAAAGACCATGACATGTCAAATCACCTGTGCGTACTGCGAGGTTAATCATTCTGAGGAGATATGTGATAAATGGTTTAGCATTAAATTAATTTTAAAATATTGTAAAGATGTATTTCATTGCTGTCCAAAGAAAACCAAAGATCTCCAAAATGGCAACTTCACAGGAGAGGGCATTAAAAACCTCATATAATTTATTTGAATGTAAGTCAATGTAAGTCTAAGCAATTCTGGGCCATTTCTGTTGGTCCATTCCTCATGAATGTTTTAAATAATGTAACTGTAAACATCGTAAATTGAACCAAAAATGGAGATATTTTTCCTTTGGAGGGAAAAAAGCCTAAAAATTTGAATATATTTTGCCGAATAAATAAAAATTTGGAAGCAACAATGTCTCCAGGTAAGGCATGTTTGTGGCCTATCATGTAATAGCTTTCTGACAGCAAGGCATTGAATCACCACCACTTATATAATCAAATCCCAATGCCTTTGTTTACATCTGAATGTTTAAAATATACAGAAATGTCACTAGATCACTGGAATTACCCTTTCGATTACTAAACCCTAAAGATTACTATTGTTATAGTGGAGCTTTATAATAAAAATTATAATAAAACATTTTGGGAAAAAAATGTGTCCCAAAGTCTAAAAATCAGTGTGTAACATTTAGAACTCTCAGTTATTAAAAAAATAATTGCAGTCCCAAACAGTTAAAAGTCCAAGATGTGTTTTTAACTCATCTAAGTCGAGTTGTCTTTGAACCAGATCAGTTCTATCCTCCATATACACAGAAATGTTCAATTAATTTTAAAGCAGAAACTGATTAAAGTGATTATATTATATTATATTATATTATATTATATTATATTATATTATATTATATTATATTATATTATATTATTAGTGCCTTATGCAAAGGTTATAACATATTCTATATTTTGTGCTTTATTTCTTCCCCTGAAATGTCACCAAATTAATATATACTGTACACCACCATTTTACCATTTACAAATTTAACATTATCAATATTTAAGTTTACTACCCATGCCCAATATGATAACAAAAAATAGCAAATATGTTTGACAAATATGTTTTTTCAGACAGCCCTCTCTGCCATATAACCCCCCTCCGCCTGCCTCACCTGCATTTTACCCTGGAGTTTCACGTCTCTTGAAAGCTGATTACATTTGCTGAGGCAGCCATGTTTCCTCTGCAGAGTCAGTCCCAAGGTGAGTGCCTGAGAGAGCCTTGCGCAATGATGGGGCTCGGCCAAATGAGCAGCTGAAACAGCCTGCAGGCTGCACATCTAGACAGGTGTGAGTATTTTACACATACCTGCAGGGCTCTGCTTAATCAGGATCACTTTCCATACACAAACACGCTCACATACGCGAAGAAAACAGCATAAAACAGCCAAACGCTGGTCTCTATGTGGAGAGGAGGGTACTGCGGAATGTGTATGGGGGTGGATAGTTTTTGTGGCACCTGTATATGTTAAGAACATTGTTTTCTATGTAGTTGCTGAATAGTAAGTCCTGTAATGTGAACATTTGTGAACGTTAAATGATAATTCAATTGCTCTTAATGTGAAAATGTTCACTATAAAAAAGCCTACCTATCCAGGAGTGGTGATGGGAACCATGGGTTAACAAAGTCAACAAGACTGATGTAACCATTTAATTATCTTTTTAATTAATTACAAGATTTTTATTAATATCAATTTTATCAAAATCACCAGTGACCTGAAATTGAATGGATGACGCCCAAAGAAAAACTAGTATCTCCAAAATGGCAACTTTATAGCAGAGGACAAAAACCTTATTTGACTTTAATGTAAGTCAATGGAACCAGACGTCTTCCAAACAATTTTGTGCTGTTTCTGTTGGTCCATTTATCATGTAATGTTCAGTAGCTGCTGTTTTAACTAACTAAACTATTGCAAAATAACATCTCAGGCATCAGGCAAGGTTTCTGTAACCATTTCATGTAATAGCTTGCTGTGAGGTTGCTTCTAAATGCATTAAACACTTCTGGACGTCTGGTTCCTATCACCACCACTAACCTGAACAATTCTGACTTTTTACAACAACCCATTTTAAATGACTTTACATCTTTAAGCTTTGATTATATACAGTCCCTGACATAAGTTCTGTCGCTAATCCATGTTGTGGAAACAAAAGCTTATAACCTGACTTTAAATTCATCCATTGGTTTTAGAAATGACTCATATGAAAGCTGAAACCCTCCCAAATGAGATTTAATTTACGAAAATAAATTTGCTTCACTGCAGAAATATTGATCATTTAATGAACACAGAAAGGTCAGATTTTGGCAAGACAAAAGTTTTGTCGCTCACAGAAAGTAATGTGAAAATCAAACAAATAATTCACTTCATATACAAAGATATGCTTCATAACACTGGTGAATGACGTTGTGGTGCTATTAGAGCCATATTTAATATTTTGTGTGACTTCCATGAGCTTGAAAGACTGCATCCATGCGGTTCGACAATGATTCATACAATTTATTGATGAAGTCATCAGGAATAGCAAAGAATGCAGTCTTACATGCCTCCCAGAGTTCATCAAGATTCTTTGGTTTTGTCTTCCAAGCTTCCTCTTTCATCCTACCCCAAACATGCTCAATGATGTTCATGTCTGGTGACTGGGCTGGCCAGTCCTGGAGCACCTTGATCTTCTTCGCCTTGAGGAACTTTGATGTAGAGATGGATGTATGAGATGGAGCACCATCCTGCTGCAAAATTTGACCCCTTTTATGATTGGGAATGTAAGATGTAGCTAATACTTCTTGATATTTTAGGCTATTGATATTGCCTTCCACCTTGCAAATGTTTCGCACACCCCCATACTGAATGTAACCCCAGACCATGCTCTTTCCACCACCAAACTTGACTGTTTTCTGGGTGAATCTTGGATCCATACGGGCTCCAGTAGGTCTCCTGCAGTATTTGCGGTGGCTGTGGTGTAATTCAACTGAAGATTCATCTGAGAAATCCACCTTCTGCCACTTTTCCAGCGTCCATCCGTTTAGCAGGCTGTGGGCCTTGGCAAATGCCACACGGTTTTTTACCTGCCTTTTGTTTAGTGCTGGCTTCTGGGCACTGATTCGACCATGGAGGCCATTTCGAGACAGAATCCTACAAACTGTTCTAGTTGACACAGGGACTTGAGGTGACCAGGCCTGGTGGAGCTCTGCTGCAGTGGAAGAGGGACTGGCTTTGGATTTTCTAACCAACAAACGTTCCTCCCGAGCAGTTGTCTTGTGGGGTCTGCCGGACCTGGGCTTGTCAAAAACATCTCCAGTCTCTTCAAATCTTTTTTTAATTCTTTGTACTTGACGCTGAGACACATTAAAGGTGCCAGCCACCTCTGCAGTGGATTTGGTCTTCAGCGTCTTGATAATCAAGGCTTTGGTCGCAGGATGGATTTTTGGCATGTTGTCAGAGGTCAAGTTGCAGTGCAAGTGAAGGTCTGGGGTGCTGGAGTTCTTTTTATACACACCCACTAATTAACCAATCAATTAGTGAGCACAGGTGAGGCTGTAAACTAGGATTGGGTGCATTATATGACAAGGCGACAAAACTTTTGTCTTGCCAAAATCTGACCTTTCTGTGTTCATTAAATGATCAATATTTCTGCAGTGAAGCAAATTTATTTTCATAAATTAAATCTCATTTGGGAGGGTTTCAGCTTTCATATGAGTCATTTCTAAAACCAATGGATGAATTTAAAGTCAGGTTATAAGCTTTTGTTTCCACAACATGGATAAGCGACAGAACTTATGTCAGGGACTGTAGAAACTATAGTCACTAAATCAGTGAAATTTAAATCCAATTATGTTATTGTCATATGTTATATGCTAAAAAAAAACATTATAATAAAAATAAAATTGGCATCAACAGCACCAGCTCCCCTACATTATATAGACATTTCAAACAGACAAAATTACATTTAAGGAAATCTTGTTACACTGGCTTACATTAAAAAGAAACTCCAAGTTTCCCAAGTTTCTTTTTTAAAAAGGGAAGGTTTTGTTTCAACAGCAAACATAATATACATCCTTAAAGGACATTTTTACTTCAACCAATAAATAAGCAATTTTACAAGTAAGAGAGTTCTATGTGCAAAAAGAAAGTAAGTTCATTTCCATGAGCAACCCCCGGAACCCCCAACTCCCAAAACAAAGCCCTCTGGCACATGCAGACACTTTCTGCATTCCCCAAATAACTAGGCTCTTCTCATTCCACTCAAATTGCTCAGTAAAAGCTGCAGCGGGAGACAAACACAGAGGCTTGTGTGCCTCAGCTCACGCAACAAGAACAGGCCCCATTTGTGTGGCTGCATCTTTGCCGCTGGAGCCACACCGACTCCCCCCAGGTGAGGCTTTGGTAGGTCAAACCCCCTGCCCCCCACTCTGGGCCCCTACGCCTCTTCCTTCACCATCTACTCATTCTGCAGGTGAGCGCCACAGTGGAAGCTATTAACTATAAGCCAGGCGAGCAGAGTTGAGTGAAATGGTATTAGCTACAAGTTCGGGGCCCCCAGGGGCCCGGGGATGGGAACGCTGATGGGGGAAGGGGTGCGTAAGGGGCAGTGGAGGGGTGACTGAGAATGGGGTGTGGTGTAGCGTCGGTTAGCAGATCCACAGCCCACATACATGTAGGTGCAGATCCCGGGCTGCTTCCTCCGACTGACAGGTGAAGGGCAGGTGCTCCAAACTGAGCGAGCGTGGAGAGGAGATGGGGGAGTGAGTGCAATGGGGTAAATTAAACTGTAAATCAGGAAGGACTCAGACATGCATGGAAGAGACCTCTCTCAAAAAAAATGCACACCAATGATCACTTTCCCCAGGTGTACTCGACGAGTAGCATAGTGCATTAGCATCAGGCCTACATCATCATACAACTGCGCAATCTGAAATAGGCTTGCATACGTGTTTCTGTCTTTATATAACGTACCACATACCATCATCTCTGGGCAAAGTGTGCCACATAGCTATCTAATTTTAAATAGATCTACAGCAAACTGTGGATATCTTTGTAAATGCCTATTTAAAGCGCTGCTCCTTTCACTCTCTGCATGTTTAAACACTCTGAGCAGCAGCAGATCAACAGTAGTAAATTCCAGCCATGTGGATCTATTTCCTGGTTTCTACAACGGACTTTAGACGAGCTGTAATCAGTGTTTATGTCAAGAATTGACTTCTCCAGTCCAGATTTGGCACCAACTGAAAACACGTGATCCCATTTATGTTTTACTACAAACACTTTAACTCATTTCCTTGCATAGCAACCCTCTCTGCTGTCAAGGCCCTCAGATTGTGCAAACTGTATCCTGCATACTGTGATGTTTTTAGTGAGATTTGTTTTATGTAAACTGTCTATCTACTGTCGGCTTTTTTTGGTTTTTGGTTTCAGTTTTTAAGAAAGGATTTCCACTATGTGGCATCAATATTTACAAGGACAACGTAGTTAGCGTAGTTTGGAACTAACAATTCGCCGGAATGCTGGATTGGTAAATGGGTCCTGTTTTGTTCATTTTCTATGTTTTTATGATTTGATTTTTAGGGAATTGTTATTTTTAGAATAGATATACATGCTTCATGTTTCTTATATTGTGCATCTGTATTCACCCTCTGTCTAAAACATTATGTTAGAGCTCCTGTGTCTTTAAGCCCCACCTCCTGATGAGTCCTATTAGTTGGACGTCCAACAAGGCATTTCAGACAGCTGATTGAAGTGGTTTCTGTGGGAGACAGTTTCTCCCTCTGTCATGTAACTTTGCAGTCCGCATACATGCACAAAAATCGACATAACACACTAAAGGAAAGGAACCATTATCTGACGGTTGTAGGTCGCTTTGGATAAGAGCATTCTGTTAAAAGTCATAAATGTGCTTCTTCTGCTTAAGTAATCTCAAAAAGGCTAATTTATGTGGGTTCAGTGCCAAAGTAGTGGCTATAGATAGATAGACAGATAGATAGACAGATAGATAGATAGATAGATAGATAGATAGATAGATAGATAGATAGATAGATAGATAGATAGATAGATAGATAGATAGATACTTTCAAGAAATATAAGCTTGCACTGGAATTGCAGGGCTAATATGGCGAAGAATTAATGGAAGTTACTATCCCAGCAATTAGCATCCTGCAAGCCTACATCATCACAAACTAGCTTTACACTGTGTCAAGCTGTTTGGTAAACTTCAGTGAACTTATGCGGTTCCTGAATGGTTTTCCTGAAAACAACAAGATGGACAAGATGGCTGCCACTGTGGTATTTAGCTACAGTAAATCAAACAGTGTTAGAAAGCACATAAGCAAGTGTATGGAGCAATGCTAATTCCTTTAAAGCCAAGCACTATACATTACACACACGTCTGACATGAGAGGCGTAAAGGCTCAGACGAAATTCAATTAAAGGAAGGGAGGCCTCCACACGTGTACTCCCCTCACATGCTTATGCCCACACCTCACAGCCGATTACTTAACATTCAGCATGTTTTTTTTTTCTGAGCAAGACACCTGTCCATTATGCATGGCTGTCTTCCCTTGTCTGGTACAGAGAGGTAATGAGTTTGCTTTTCAAGGAGACATTACCGTATGCCAGACAGTCTTATCAGAGAGTGACTGCGCCTTGTAAGAGTCTGGGACTCCGCTGAGTCACACGCACACATACACTTGCAAATACAAAGCTGGCAGCGCCGGGCATGAGACGCAGCACTTACAGTAAACATTCCTTCAGTCTAGCCGCCCCCACCGTCTCAGCCACGTTCATATTTCTGTAGCTCGAAGTAAAGCTAAGTACTCCTGCCCTCGAGGGCCCATCCGGTGTGTTCTCTTACGCACCCTTAAGCATCGAAAGTTTACTTCGGTTCCTTATACCACCAATAAAAGACACAAAGAGATTGGTGCCTGTCTCAGATGACCTCTTTATAGAAGGTTTTTATCTGTCTCCAGTCGTCTAATGACAGGGTGCTATAAAAGACTAGTTCATCGCACAATTCATCTGTTTTACGCAACGCTTCTCGCCTGGGAGACTGGGAGGCACCTGATCTCGCCCCATTCAACAGGGACTCCAGGTTTAGTCACCAATATGGCCGCCCTCGCCATTGAAATATCCTATTCAGTGGCAGTGATATGACAAAGCAGTCATGCAGATACAATGACGAGCTGAAGAATAAGGGTGAATAAGGGGTTTAAGACATTGCTGTGATCTGATACTTTCGTGTTTCGTAAACACCCTCTGTGGAACATGCACCCGTGGCCCGCAATTCGTTTTCAGACCTTCGCTGAAGGCATTAAAAGAGGGGTACACAAACATTTTATTCCGGAAGTCCAAAGTACGGTATGAATGTTGGGCTGAGGGCAAAAAGACAAAATGGTAAAGCTTGCCAATTATTTTTAGGCTCCGCCTTCATTTGTGGTGTGTAATTCCCCTTTACAACATGCTCATAAACACGGATTGCACTTTAAGGACCCCTCATGGACAGCTGTACACGTGCATTTGTTGAGGATTAGAAACAACCGAGACTGCGAGTGTAATCTGTAACATCCATATGCTTGGGTGACGTGCGTGTGCAGGCCAAGGTGAGTCAGAGTCTGCCGGGGAGTTGGAATTGGCACAACACCAGCGAAGACAACATCAGAAGAGAAAGAACCATGTCGGCTTACAAGGGGGAGTAATACTACAGGGTTTTATTACAGGAAGTTGCAAACCTTCATGGCTTATTTAGAGTGAGACTGACAAAGACTGACCAAAGTTCTTTTTTTTTCTTTGCTAGTCTGAAACGGGACAGGGGTTAGATGACTTCTGGGAGCTGGAAAACTACAGAATTCCATAAGACAGGGATGACACAGATAAGGTCACAGCCCACATTATAGTCTTTCATAAACAACATTGGCCGGGATTAACCTTCTGCAGTCGGAATTCTGTAGTCTTCCCGTCTCGCATCCTTTTATCTATTTTAGCTCTCACCAACTAGTACAAGTCAGTTCGAGATTTACTCTTGCTTGGTCACTCGCTTCCTCCAACAGAATCTTGCTCTGTCTATTTCCAGCTTCTGCCGTAATGTTTGTACTAGGAATAGCGAGCTAGCTTATGCTGGCTGAAGACCCACATCTGTGTGATGTGAGGGCTGTAAAGCATTACACAGTTCTTCTCGGGCCCACTCCTCCAAAGATACCCAGCACCATAGCAGGTGCTCCAGGCAATGACCGAGACGCCATCTTCCCTAACTCAGTTCAGTCAGGGCTTTTAGGTCTCTCCACATTCAACAATATAGGAACCTGGTCTTGAATGAGTGGAAATGACTCCCAGAGGAAGATTCCAACATGGCCACGGACAAACTTGCTAGAGGAGCGCTGGGTGTGGTCAGTGATAATGGTGTCAGGGTCATAGATTTTTATTTAATAAAGCTACACTGAATGCATGCTTTGTTACCAAAAGTAATTTTCAATAGTAAGAGAAAAATAAGAAGCCAGTAAAAGGAAACACATGTGTTTGTATGTTAATGTAATTAGGTTTGCTCTATCATTGACTCAGAGAGCTATATTCCTGGGTTGGTCAAATAAAAATGTCCATGTCATACTGGCTTGCTCTATAAAAAAAGAATGAATTTAATCTCATTCTATAATAATAGCACATGCTCACCTTGTGTGACGTTTTGTGGTTGGTGTAGCCCAGCGGCTAACACCGCTACCCACCAGGGAACCACCACCACCACATGTGGGAGACTGGGGTTCGAATCCCAGTCTGGGTGACTGTGCTGTGTTACACCAATAAGAGTCCTTGGGCAAGACTCCTAACACTACACTGGCCTACCTGTAATATGATTACCTTTGTAAGTCGCTCTGGATAAGAGCATCAGCTAAATGCCGTAAATGTAATGTAAATGTTTTGTTGTTGTTAATAAAGTGCTTAGATGCAAAATAGCTCATTTTAAAGCTTAGCAAAGATCACCACAGGCCTACAACAGAATCAGTATCCAAAATGAAAAAGTACTTCTAAAGCGATTCCTGGATGAAGAGAAATTCAATTTACATGATTTGCACTCCAAACGGACTCAGTCGGCAACTGTGTGAACGGTGTCCAACATTTTATTAGGTTTTATGGTGCATCAACATACCGTATGCTAATGTAATAGAATTCACAAGTAAACCTCAAACTCCAGAACTTGTCTCGGCTGATTGACTACATTTGGGGTTAAGGGGGGAAAGCTGGGCAGGTCTGCTTTGTCGTTGGATCATTGCTTTAAGCCACACTCAGGTATAACTGGAGGAGTTTAGGAGCTGCAGTTTTTTCCGTTCAATCATATTTCACTCAGTGTTTCGCTGTTATGCTGTTCAGCTTCCAGAAGCAGCACAGCGCACTTAAAGCTTTTCATCAGGCTAGCGCTAGGTCACCGAGAGGACATCACACTCTCCAACTTAAAGCAAAGACAGACGCAGACACACACACACACACACACACACACACACACACACACACAAACACACACCCTAAAAAAACACACTGACAAAACAAATATGCGTCACATATAAGCAGAAAAGACACAAACGCCACACATAACTATTCAAAATGCAGGAGCTCTCTACGCTTCATCTGGTAAAACAAATATCCATGAACTTCTAGACAACTACTGTGATCTGTCTGGTGACAGCACACTTACTCATCACTCATCAGGCAGACAGACAGTGCATAGTGCTACAAGCTTCACTTTAAACTGCCACTCGACAGGGGCTGTAATGAGATACTAATTAAAGCCCCAAGCTGCCAAATGGAAGCTAGTATGCGCCATTTAACAAATAAACATGGACAAGAAGATCTCAAGGCCTTACGTTTTTACTTACACACCTATTTATGAGAGTTATGCTTCATAAAATCGCTCATATTAAAGCAGATAGGGTAAAAAAATGGTTAGGGGTAAATTGGGGTTTGGAAATTACTTGTAAAGAAATGCTCCATCTTAGCTTGTATCATGTAGTATGTAGTAGGGAAAGAAGTATTCATAAACTTTTTTTGTTTTTATTGTTTTATATTCATCCTGTGCATATATCTTATACATATTTTCATGTCTTCATATTTGCAAACATAATGTCTTCTTTGTACTTGAAAAAACATGTATCCATAATCAGCAATGATTTCAATAATGTTAAATAATGAAACTGATAAGGACGATAGTATTTAGATTCTATATTAAATTCCACCTATATTCAAATGTTTAAAGTATGAATGAGTGCTGATTGTATCTCATGGCATTCTAAAAGCTGCTACCATTGGTTGGCAAGACTGTAGGGGTTGGCGAAATGCCAAAAATAATTATATATTATATTATTATTAAATATTATACATATTATATTATCTATAAGATTTTCAAGATACAATTATGATACACAATATTTTTTTTAGATTTCATAAGTCTGCAAAAAGCTAAATAGAAGCTGTTGTGCCACATATACAAATATAGTATTACCACTACTACTACTAATATTAATAATACTAATACTTCTACTACTACTAATACTACTAATTATAATAACTTTAATGAATCAAAGTTTTAGGCACTTACACAGCACCGAATCCAACCGTTTACCCCTCAAGGTTGTGGTGGATGCTGGAGCCTTTCCTAGCTCTCACTGAGCAGAATACAGGAAACACCCTGGACAGGTCACCTATCCCTTACAGTGTTCTTATGGTAGTGATGATATGCCCACCAACAGATCCACAGCATGCAACAAATAGGTCAACATTATTAAACATTTAAATGGAAAAATACTACAAAGACATGGACCTTAAACCTCCCCATCAGCCCAACTGGTTAAATATGCAATTGGAGCGTTTATAAAACCACAACTAAGTGTACTTGGGAATGGGATTTCTCTCAGACTAATGATATGGAAGGTAAGAGTGGAGCCAGCAATAATTTACAAAGAGCTGCAGGGCAGCCCGGATGCAGCAGTTATCTCCATTCCTGCGCTTCGTGCAAAACCCCTCTGCCAAAAAAGAAGCGGAGAGATGCACTACTCAGGACCAGTTTGGAACAACGTGCTCTGGACGAACGAAAAAATAAACAAGAACCTCTGGCAATGATTCAGCTCTTCATGTTTTGGGGGAAGAACGGTTGCACGTGTGATCCCTAGTACACCATACCCACACCCACAGTAAAGTATGGAGGTGGGAGCATCACGAAATAGGGTAATGGTACTGAGCCATTACACATCATCAAAGGAAACATGAATGGAGTGAAGTACCCGAACATATTAGGGGACAAATTTCTCATAAGCCAAGAAACTGAATATGCAGAGAAGACGGACGTGTCGACAAACAGCAAGTCAAGGCTGGTTTCTAAAGAAGGCGAAGATGCTCGCATGGCGCAGCCCAACTCGAATCACACTGAACATTTATGGAGGGATTTTTTAAAAATGAGTTCAATAGAATATGTGGTGAACAGAAGACGAATGGGCCAAAACTGAACCACAGTGCTGCAGAAAGCTAGTTACTTCGTACAGTAGACTTCGCAAAGATGAACTTGGATAAAAATCTTTGTATTTGAGTATTAATGGTATTAAATTGCAGTGTACTTTTTTCCTTTATCAGTTGTTTTCTTATCACTCTTTTTCATCCATGTTCAAACGAGTACAAAGTTAAAAGGCTACATGTAGGTGAATTAGAAGTGGATAGATGCACTGGAACTACATTAATTAACAAACAACGGCGCTGATATACTTTACCATCCATTTTTATCATCCATCATGAGAAACTGTGTGCTTCAGATAAGATTAGCAGTTCAGACGTTTAATGCAACACACCTAAACACAACACGCAGAGTAGATACGTTTGAGTACTGCATGTAAGCCGATATATTTAGGGTGTTTTATGCAAGTGGCAAATGCAAACAAAGGCCAGCAGTATACGGCCCTCTTTACCTCACAGTCTAAACACTTAACAAGCTCTTTTAAGCCCAGTGCCTTTGACACTAACCATGCAGCTGTGTACGGCTCTTTTACAGCTTTCCTCTTTCTCTCTCTCTCTCTCTCTGTGAGTTCCAGACATGCACTCACCTGCCTTTCGGAACTCCAGCTGCGCACTCGCTCCTTCAGCTCAGCACACACATCCAGAGCATTATTAGCTATGCAGAAACAACAAGCTTGCAAGTTTCTCAGTGTTCTTCTGATCGTGTTTGGTGGTAAGGCTGAAGGGCACTGCCTGTGCTTGCTATCCGAGCGCTTGATCATAGATTAATGCTGGCCCACAACCTGCGGGATGCACCTAATGACCTATTAATAGAAAAACATCTAATAGCAGAACGACCTTAAATACCTAGAATGACTTAATGAGGCAGTTAAGTGGTGTGTAATAGTGCGTTGTGCCAAAAGAAGAACACTGTTGACAGTGATGGCATCCTACAAAGCACATATGTTTCACAAGACAATATATATATATATATACACGTACACACACACACACACACACACACACACACACACACACACACACACACACACACACACATCAACACTGATAGGTATATGTGTATGACATGCCAGCATACAGCAGCACATACACTTAAACATGAGACAGCCATGGACATTTATAGAAAGAAGGTGCAGCTGTACCTCATAAGTGTAAGTAGCTCCTGGACTGGACAGAGGCCAGCACCAGCATGCAAATCCAGGCCATGCAAACGTCTGGCTGAGGCGCAGTGGTATCCATGACTGCCTTGTGTTCCTCTTGGCTTGTTCTTTTCCCCTGCTCTGCCACACACTACCACAGTCCTCCATGCACACGCCACACAGACGCTGGACGCTAGTCAAGATGATGGGTCCAAAGTCCTGCTTCTGATCCTCCGCTCAGCCTCGCACAATGAGAGCCGTAAAAGACATGAAGGGGGGGAAGAAAGAGGAAAAAAAAACAAAACACAATCGCTGTCTGTTCTAGCTACTTAAAATGCAGATCCCCCCTTCCAGCTCTCTTCACTCAGCTCATGGTCCCCTCTCTCGTCCTCTCTGTCTGTCTTCGAACAACTCATGGAGAAGACATTTGTCCTCCATACTTGCTTCCTTTGTCTCAGTTATTTATGGTTTTATTTCTAACACCTGCCAGGAGACCAGAAAGAAAGTGCGTGTGTGTGTGTGTGTGAGAGAGAGAGAAAGAGAGAGCGTAAGTTGCTGTCTGGTGGAGAGGAGAATCTTGCCTAAGAGGGTGTGTGTGTATGTGTGTCTAGATTCCTGTGTGTCAACAGTGGATAGCAGGCAGGCAGGTACTGGGGAGGGAGGGAGAGAGAGAGGGTGAGAGAGAGAGAGAGAGGGTGAGAGAGAGAGAGAGAGAGAGAGAGAGAGAGAGAGAGAGAGAGAGAGAGAGAGAAGGGGGGTGCTGCATGGGAATGCATGCATGCATCCAAGTGCGTGTGCGTATGTGTAATTAAGTAAGTATCACTTAGTAGAAAGCAAGCAGCTGAGAGGACATGCTTCAACTCAAGCATACTGCCATTAACTCCCTCCATTCCTCACTCCGTACCCACAGCACTAAGCAAAAGACCGCCCCTCTTTCATTTAATATCCACTCAAAACAGCCATCAGGTACAAGACTTTGTCCAATTTTTCAGTGGCAGGAAAAAAGCATGGAACATGCAGTACAGAACCGCATAGAGAACTGCACAAAGAGTTCGGGTCTGAAGTTCATAAGAGGAACCTGCAGGGGAACGTCTGTCTCTGAAGTAGCTGGCATTTTCTGTTTCTAATGTACCAAGTAATCACAGACACATTCGGTGACGTTGAGGTCTGGTCTCCAGGGTGGCCAGTGGGTTCGTATGAGAACGCTTTTGTTCCCTTTTCTCAGTGAGGGCTTCTTGTCGGCTACACATCCTTTCAGACCTGTAGCACAGAGCTGTCTTCTCACAGTGTACATATGAATGCACAGGAACACCGGTGAATGTTTTTTTGGATGTTCTCCTCTCTCTCAAAGATGAAAGCTTTTAGTGCTATTTATGTGATGGTGACAGTTTTGGTGGTCTACAGGGTCTTGCATGGTTAGGTCTGCGCTGTGATGGACTGGCGGCCAAGGCATAAAGCAGTTGGGGATGGTCAAGTATTAATGAATTATGACTGTCTAAAGTGGACCTCAGGGAAAGAAATAAAACACAAGAATAAATGTAGGGCAGAAGAAATGTACGTGTCTTTATTGGCCAACACCCATGCACAATAAAAGCACAGTCTATTTGTTTTTGGCTTTTGGAAGTCTACAACTGTTAATGGTTGTCTCCTAAACCCATGCAGTTTTTGTGCTTCCACTGCCGAAATCAAGCCTTTGAACACTTTGCCGGCCCCGAGCAACACTGTACTATTAAAGTACTAATAACACATCATTTGGGAAAAAAACAAACAGCAGAATAAAAATATGATCTGCTCATACATTCTTATGTATAAATATCACAAACAGACTGGAAAGCCATGTCAGACATGCAAAATCGACATTATACATTTACCTGTACATTATAATCCAACGACTGTAAAAAAAAATAAATAAAGAAAAGAAACTGATTTTGTAAAATAATTATGATCAATAACTAACTTGATAATAAGGTATTAGTAAACTCTGGGTCTACATAAGAAAGTTATCAGATTTCTGCTTTACAAACAGCCAATAAAATCACAGAACAAGACATGATAACATAACATAAAACTCATACTTCATACTGCTGCTGTTTATTTTATTTAATATCGAGTCACTTTAGAGGAAAATATGATATCATCTAGATCAGGGTTTCTCAACCTGTGGGCCAAGAAACCACCAGGGGGCCAAGAAGCACACACCCAGTGGACCATGGGCCTGACCTCAGATGGAAGCTGCTGTTTGTAGTGGGCTGGAAAGGTCATATGTAATCATATTAATGATAAGTATAACACTGAATCTACATGTATATTAATGAGCACATGTACAAATAAACATATCACAGTAGCACCAGGCTAATTAAGCTTCTTCAGTTTAAGACAGCATAGTCGCTGACTAGCCACTGATGCCAGCATCTCTGACTTAAGCTCTCTGACTAAAGTTTTTAAAATTCTGAACCAAATATTTTTGTAGATGTATAATTCAATTGTATTTAAGAAAGTTTTTAATTTTTTTTATGCACTAAGAAATGTAATTACTAGGGCTGCCCTCTAGAAGAGTCTCTGTAAGTCGACTGAGAACCTTCAAGTCGTAAAACAGACAAAATCTTACAGAAATGCACAATAACTTTAGGAATGTAAAAAGACATTTTAATAATTATTAAAATTAGCTAAAGCTGTGAAGCTGAGAAACACGGGTGGAACGATGTCTCAGGGAAAGCCTGGACGAACTTTCGAAGAAGACAGCCCGAACAAATTAAACCCAGTTCTGCTCTTCATTTAGTCAGACATCCAACACTGCTCCAAATGAGTGAGCTGACTTTTGTTTTAGACACAATGGCTGTTTGCGGTGAAGAAGACATGGACCGAAGACGTTTGTTTAATTATAATACCATTATTTTAGAACCTAAATTACAGATATGTTTATTTATTTGTCTACAGCTAAGGTTATCTTTATTTAAAGATAAGTACAATCACTTAATACGCCTGCTGATAAACGAGAAATAATTATTTCAGTGCAGCTAATATAATAATTATACGGTTTCAGGTCTACCATTCTTCTGTTCATCTAAAAATCATTTAAATATGGACTAATTTGGTTTTATTTAGCAGTTAATTATTTATGAGAGATAAAAGACGAAAGTGAAATTAAAAAGACTAATGTTTAGTATAAGCACGTGCTGCTGCCCGAGCTATATTCTGTAATTAAATCACCCTCCAGTTCAGATCGTTCATCATATGCTACGCCTCTTTTAGTTCAGAAATATGTTCCTGTGACTCTGCTGACTTTCTAAATGAGGAGGACATCAGATCTGAACCGTATGCAGATTGATTTACTGATTACTAGATAATGCACATGGAGAAAAAACATGAACGAATAGTCGAATCGTCGGCCAGGACGAGCGAATCCGATTCGACTGACAAAATTTTGAGTCGGGTACAGCCCTAATAATTACTGAGGTAAAACCCAGCTCTCTTTATCAGATTTCTTGCTGTATGCTGTTGGCTGTTCATAGGACATCTGAAAATAATTGATTATTAAGGATTATAAGTGCACATGAAAGCGCTCACTAATGAAGATATGATGGCAACAGTAGATAATCCAGCCACATCCCAGAAAGACTGAGATTTGACGTTACAAAACATTCTCCTGGAGAAGGTATGCAATTATCAGAGACTGTGCCAGATCTCTCCAAAACTTTCCACTTTCATAGTGCAGCATTTATGAAAATCTCTGGACTTTCTGATTACTGGTTTAATACGGGACACAACACTTAATTGTCAAACAAAGGACAATTTCGTTTTTTACGGGACCGATGGCAACCCTACCTTTAACCAACATACATATTCATATGTATATAAGCTCAATGGACAAAAACATTATTCACCTGTGACTGAAATGTCCCAAGTAACATAATACCTCCACAAACATGACCATTTGGCATGGACTGGTTAAGTTTCTGTCTGTAAGCAACATCAGTGTTCAGCCACACTTGCGTCAAAGAATTTCTCTCCTGGGTCAGATTTGGTGGACGCCTTCCCTGGTACAGTTCTGAGGAGAACTACCTGTAGACTGGGATTTTACCCACCGCTGCTAGACCCGTATGACTGCATGCTTCCTATGGTCTTTGGGACACCCAAGTACAATCACAGCCTTTAGCCAATCATTGACACCTGCTGTCATTTTCCACACACAGAACGAGACATTCACTGCCCTGTACACCTCTTCCCAATCTATGAATCCCGTCACTCTCACCCCACAGGTATTTATAGCCCCATCACGCTCCTACAGCGCCATCTGAAGGAGCCTGAAGTTACTACCACCAACCATGCAGGGTGACTCATTTCTTGTCCATGAGCTTATTTTACCACACGTTGTCCTGGTGGCTTAGGGGCTCTAAAAGACTGCTTAGACTAAACACAACTAGAAACACTCCTGGCTGTATGAGGATCACCAGGGAGCTTCGTGCAGAGTATTAAAATCTAGCTGCAAGTTTTTTTTGGCCAACATGTTTGCCTTCCGTATGTGGGAGGAAGCACATGGACACAGTTATTAGTAGAGCGTGATGGCCGCTGTCCACGTTTGCATACTTTAGCGCTCTAACATGTACTAACGCACTCTTCCTTGAGGCTGAGCAGCTAGAGGAACGCGCAGCAATCACAACAATCAAAAAACGAAGCCTCTACTGAATACAGAGAGAGAGAGAGAGAGAGAGAGAGAGAGAGAGAGAGAGAGAGAGAGAGAGAGAGAGAGAGAGAGAGAAAAGCCTGAGGCTACAGAGATTCTTTTTGCACTTCTTTTTTCTAAGGCAGAAAGTCAGGAGGTTTGAGAAATCATTAACAGAACACCTGTCCGCTGCCGACTTCTAATAAATCAAAGAACTTTCATTCCACTTCTCTGCCTTTCCTTTCTAATTCCGCAGCAGGGACTTCTCCAGGTAATGGGGTAAAGGGAACCCAGCGTGCAGGTGTGATAGGGCTGTTTGTCTAACAAAGTGCTGGCCTCCATTGTTTGATTTAATTAGCCGGAATCTGAGAGCGAGAGATCAAGCAGCAGAACAGGGCTGGGAAAAGTGGGGCAGGAGAAATGCACTCCTCTTGGGGATGTGTTAACAGGAGATTAAGGTTCCAGCACTACTGCCAACTGGCATCTGATCCCAGCTCTGAAACAGACTTCGCGTCAGCCTCATCTCATTCAGCTTTCAAACGTGCTCAAACATATTTCTCAGGTAACGCTTCCTGATCACCCTGATTAATTAAAATACAGAGCACCTGGGCCCTTCCAACTAGCATGCAGGCTAAAACATCAGAACTGACACAGCTAGACAGTTAACATTCGGCAAACTAGCTTTATTTCAAAATGTAGATTGGATGGTGACACAGTCTCGGTGAACATCAGGAAGTATATACTGTATTACAGAGGCAGTTCATATACCAGCACATCACACTTTCTTATTAGTACAAATATATAACCATAGAAAAGATAAATCTCCTCTTATATCGGGACTTTATCATATACCACATACAGTACTGTGCAAAATCAGAGACTACCATGATTATGTCCTGCTAATAATTACAAGTTATCGTAATTATTAAATCCATTTTCCAGGAAATATTTCTCAGATCATAGGGCCGGAAACGTCATGTATATAAGCCTACTAGCGATATGTTCAGTATATTTATATAAATATATGTATACTAATGTACACATGTACAAATAAACACGTCGCAGTAGCAGGCTACTTAACCATCTTCAGTTTGAAACAACATAGCCGCTGGCTAGCAGCTGATAGGGCGGTTACCGGGAAGCCTTTCACAGCTCCCTGGTTTGAATTTGGACATATGATTTTTCTTAAACCAAATTTCTTGGGGAAACTGTATTTCTAAAACTTGATTGTAGTTTTGTGGTGGTCCACTATGCTTTGTAGCTATCAGGTGGGCCTGGTGGTGGAAAAGGTCGAGAACCCCTGATCTAAAAGAATATACAATATTATTTTGTCATGCATGTAGATGGTTTTAGCATCATTCCAAAAGTGTTTTGTTGGCATCTAGTGGTTGCTGTGTTAAACACTGCTTGCTTATTAGATCTCCTCTTATACTGAGACCTAATCATATATCACATACAGTACTGGGCACGATCAGAGATCACCATGTTTATGTCCTGTTAAAGTGGCCAATAACTACAAGTAATCAATTTCCGGGGAAATATTTCTCAACTATGAGTTGCAGGAGAATTCAGTGGTTGAGAAATAAACAAAGTCATTTGCGTGGAATGAATTCGTGTAGAGAGGATTAGCGAAGTTTACAGCAGTGTTGATGAGAACCAAGGGTCATGTCTACACAACACACATATAGGGATTTTATTAGCCATGTGAAACCACCAGCTAACCTACACATGTCGTCATTGTCCAATTATCTCCATTATCATCAATTTTTTACTTGTATGCATCGTTTGAACACAGCAGCTGCTGTTTACATTGTGTGGAAGTTCCATGATGAATATACCAACAGAAACAGCCAAAGAAATCGCATGGGAAAATGTCTGATTCTATTGACCTACATTAAAATTAAATTAGGTAAATTGGGATTGGGCCTCGTTTTGGTTACCATTTTGGAGATACTTGTTTTTCTTTGGCCAGTGACCATATATAATGTCTGTTTAAAAAAAAAAAAAAAAAGTTGTCATGCATCCCTTCACAATGAATGAGTTCAAATATGTTTTAAAGCAGTACTTCCATAAAACATTCCGAGTCAGACATCAGGCACCGTATTCATAACCGCTTCATGTAATAACTTTCTGTGAAGGGGCTTTCTGAAGCAGTGAGCTCCCCAGGCGTCTGGTTTCTATCAGCCACACTGTGAACAAATGTGACTCGGTCAGTTTCTGTAGAACAGAGCATTTCCCTCTATAAGCTCTGTAAACCCTCAATAATCCACTTGCATGCAGAAGAGGGATGTCTAAAAACAGAATTCTAGAGGAAAGACATGTGACCCCTAATAACTGTGGAAGACCTGGTGGACCACCTAAATTGTCACCACCAGATTCACAAAACCTTCTTTGAGAGGCGATCAAGCTGTATGCTTTGATTACCTGGATTTGTCATTACTTCTCACAAAGCTAATGAAAGCTGAAGTCATGATCAGCTCACAATCAGCTATGGGTGGACATCAGAAAACCTAAAAATAAGATCTGTGTTATTAAATATGTCCGTTCTGCTTTTTTACTCCATGATGAAAAAGGAGTACTTGCCCTAAATTAAACAAAGGGTGGTCTCTGACTTTTGCCCAGTACTGTATCTCTTTTCTCATCCTCTCTTATATCTACACTTCGCCGTAGTGTGATGGAGCAGTTGGCTGAGGGTAGTTCATGGTAAGTCTATACTTATAACCCAGATCAGCTGCGAAATGAACGGCCTCATTCAGGAAGCATTACAATCTTGGATTTTGGCATTACAAGTGCACCAGTTACAAACTTCTAAAATAGACACACAGAAATACGCATGCTCTCTTTAAACCACATATACACTCATCGACGCAGTGAAAGCACACACACCCTCATCAACACTCCACACAGTTCAAAAGTGCAAATCTTGTTGAAGTCTTCAGTCGCTAAGGCGTGCCTTCTGAATCTGCGCTGAGGGTATCCAGGCCTGCCTTAATGAGTGCTGTGCCCCCTCCTGGAGACCCTCTGGCCCTGCAGGACAGCCTCATGTTGCCAAACGTGTCGCTTGCTTCAAGGTCCAGATGGAGGACGGACAAAAAAAAAAAGGAGAGAAAAGAAAAACAGGAAAAGAGAGAGAACATCTTTTAGGGTGAAGAAATGTGCTCAGTGAAGAAATGTGCTCAAGTTAATCCTGTTCAGATGTTTCTTCTCCTGTCTCCAAAGTGTGACACTAGCTGTGTAGATGTGACTTCTCGGTTTTAAATGACCCATATCTCACATACTTCTTGCGTCTTACTGTTTCTCTGAGATCCACCACTGATGCTTGTGCCAGATTATGTACCAGAATCTATAGAGTCTATATTCCAAAAACAAATATAATTCCTATTTATTTAAACTGTGCTCTGATTGGCTGCCCAGAATCAGGCCTCGTTCAAAAAGCTGTCCTGGTAGTAAGACTTCTTATTACTGTCCTGTGAAGGGGGAGGGGGCTGAATTGCTGGAGGCTAAATAGGTGGATGTACACTATATGACCAAAAACAGGTGAACACCTGACGTACTAGAATGAGCTTGTTGGACATCACATTCCAGAATCATGTACATTAAAACGGGGGGTGTCCCAATTGTGCATACAAGACGGTGGTTGGTGGGGTTTAGCCGTTAACACCACTACCCATCAGACAGTCACCACCCCATGTGGGAGATGGGGGTGGGGGGTTCAAATCCCAGTCTAGGTAGCAAATGCCAATAATATTCTTTGGGCAAGACTCCTAACACTGCACTGGCTTACCTGTAAAAACAAATAACCTTGTAAGTCGCTCTGGATAAGAACGTCAGCTAAATGCCTAAAATGTAAATGTAATACTGACTAGCTTTTGAATATCTAGTGTAGCCCAGGTGAAATCTTGACCCTTGTACTAATGTTGTGCTTTGGGTTCTGTGTGTGTGCTGAAGGGCTATCCTGTTTAATATGCCGGGTTTGAGAGAAACGTACTGTGTTTCCATGTACTCGCACCACCTAGTCTTATTGCAAAAGTTCGGAAATTCAATTGGGTTGTGTGAGTGTCAGTCATTCCTTTCCTCCTAGGAGAGTAGCCCAGGGGCGGATTCAGGTAGAGGAGGTGAAGCACACGCACAGTCCCAGGAGAGAGCACGTCGGAATAGGGGGACGGAGAAGAGCTGTTGCAGCTAGCTTAGCTCGGTAATGTTCCCGACTCCTTTTGTTTTTGGTTGTTAATGTTCGGAGACCATTTGCTGTGGGCTGTCAGGTTTTGAGTGGGTTTTAGAATCGTCCAGATGCATTGCAGCCTGTTGGGGTGGACTATTTTGTGTTTTTGCTGTGCATAGGCGGGTAGCAGCGCCATTAGCATTGTGACACAGCTAGCTAGCTACCTGCTGCAGCTGCCGGTGTCCCTACCTGGGCCGTCAGGTTTATTTTTAGCATCGCCATTTTTTCCTGTTCAGAAACGAGTTTCTTGGCCCGTGGACTATCAGTTTGCGGTGTTGGAGCAGTCTACAAAGGACGTGTATGCTACATGCTAGCACCTCTAGCCACTTCAGGCGTTTGAGGTTCCTTTGGTTGGACAGCGTTCAGCTCCTCGGTCGATATCCAGAGGGAAAACCGGAGGAGCTGTGGATTGTTCGTGAGTGTGCGGGGAGGGGGGGGGGGACGCTGCGGGTGACTGGACGGGACTAACCAGTCCTGACTTGTACCTTTGTTGCCACTGTTCGTTTGGTTTTGCCTGGCTTTTGAAAAAAAAAAAAGGGGTGCAACTTTTGTTATTTTATTTGACATGAGTGGTTTTGCGGTCTTCTTGAAAATGTATTGTATTATTAGTTTGTGTTTTCATAGTTTAAAAAGACAGTATATTTCACTGAGCTACGGATTGACATTTCTTTGTTTCAACATTGAATGTAATTGACAGAGTATTGAAGGTATTTTGAGCTGTATTTTCAAGGTATATATTTTGCTAAAAGAGTCCTTTACGTTTGATTGTTTTAGGTGTATTTTCATATTCTATTGAAATTGGAGCTGTGTTTTTTGTTTCAACACAGAACTTTTAATTTCTATAATACACAATACTGTTTTCTATATTCTGTGTCTGACTCCACTCATTGGGTATATTGTAGGCGTGGCACACAAACAACTTAGATACGGGTAGTTAAGTTACAGGGGTAATACAGTTAACTTAACTGGTGAGAACCATACCCACGAGCTCAGGTTAAATAAATATCTACACCTCTCTGGTAAAAGAGGGCTACACTAGTATAGAGTACAGTTGCGAATGTCAAAGTTGAATATACTCAAAAACCCACAATACACACCTAGAACCAGTCCATATTCGAGTGTGGTAGTGAAGGACATTATTGTCCCACAATGCAACAGGAAGTAAAAGAGAGGAGTTTCTTACGTAGGGAAAATTCTTTAAAAAAAAAATCCAACAGTGATGTGACGCCAGCTGCGGAGGGGACCAGACCAGAAATGGTGTATAAATGTGAGTGCACCTAAAATCTGTTGCAGCAGCCTGTAATTATAAATGCATTCTAGTAAATGATGCTATTAAAATGCATTCTAATAAACATAATAATAAAACATTCTACTAAATAATGCATTTCAAAAAGAGCCCAAGCAGCCAGAGTCCAGTTTCATCACCACACACAGAGTGGTAGTGATGAACTACCACTCCCCCCACAACCTTTCCACCACCACTTTTTTCTTCTGGGAATGCTTTCATAAGATTTTGGAGTGCGTCTGTGGGACTTTGTGCCAATTCAGTCACAAGAACATTTGTGAATTTCAGGCACTTGTGTTGGACGAGAAGGCCTGACTCACATTTGAAAAGTATTCAGTGGGGTGTCCGCCACTAAACTCATCAGTTGTCTTTATGGACCTTGCTTTGTGCACGGCTTAAACAGAAAAGGGTCTTCCCCAAACTGGTGCCAGAAAGTTGGAAGCACAGAACAATTTGAAACACCTCTATGTGCTGTAGCATTAACATTACACTTCACTGGTGCCAAGCCCAAACTTTCCAAAACAGCATCAGTCCGTTATCTGTCCTCACTGCTGGCACAATGCATTCAGATAGGTAGGGTTCGTCTGGCATCCACCAAACCTAGATTCATTTATCAGATTGTCAGATAGTAAAGTGTGATTCATCTTTCAATGGCGGCTTACTTTACGCCACTTCAGCCAACGCTGGGCATTGTGCTTAGGGTGATCTTAGGCTTTCGTCCTGCATTGTGGCTGGGCTGTTGTTGCTCCTAGATGCTCCCATTTAACAGTAATCACACTTACAGTTGACCAGGGCAGAACTAGCAGGCAGACATTCCACAAATTTCACGACTTGTGGAAAGGCTGCAATCCCATGTCAGTGTCAGGTCTAAAGCCAACACAAGCTCCTCATTACAATGTGTTCTACCGTTTATGTCTATCTATGGAAACTGTACAATTAAGTGCTTGGTTTTATACACCTGAATTCAATAACTGGGAACCCTGTCCACATACCTTGGCCATTAAGTGTATGGTCTTTACTGTCTGCTCTTTTAACAAAATGAAAAAACCTAATAGCATAATAGTTTTAATAATATGAACTCTCTGGTGCGTACTAAGTTAAGGAAAACTGTCCTGTATTTTTCCCCACTTTGTTAGAACCAAAGTGGTGGCTGTCTTTGAGTGATAATTGTAAAAAAAATAAATAAATAAATAAAAAATAAAACGTACTCACCAATTCCTGGTACTCACCTCTATCGCAAAAACTACTCATGATAGAAAAGAAATGCACAGCAAGAAACACGTAAGGTGCATGGTCAGAACACTGGGACGTACACACCACACCACCACATCACCAACACCACAACAATAAACACTGCCCTGCCATACAGGCTAAGGGAACAAGTTGGGGAAATGCACTGTGACACATTTGGAGAAGCTGGTTTCCTAATGGAACGAAGAAACTAGGTTAATTTAGTAAAAGTGTCACAGTAAATGGCCCAGAAAACTCTAAAAGCACAGCTATATATATTTATTTTCCCCTCAGCCAGTGCCAGGAGGAGCTGTCCAAACATATATGCGTGATGAAATGTGGGTTAATTTGGCTATTTGCATCAGAAAGTGAAGAGGCCAAGAACAGAGCCCAGATAAGTAACTAAAACTAAAACACTACTGCTCCATTTCCACACTGAGCTGCAATTATATTTCAGACAGCCATCGTGGGGCTTTTGTAAAATACCAGGAAAAACGGCAATGTCTATTGTTGATCCAGCAGGGATTTGGGAAGAATGAGGAACAGATGGAGAGCATGGCGTTAATGAGGATTATCTAAATGTAAATGGGTTGATTTACTCTTACTCTTATGCTGAGTAATTGAGTGTAAAGGACTGATTATCCCAGCATTTCCTAATCTAATCGTTAACTGCCACATCTGTGTTGTACAGTCATAGAGGATCATTTTACTAATTATAATACTTTATATTTCTCTTTAACACCAAACCTGTTTAAACAAATGTGTTATACTACTACTACTAATATTATTATTATTATTATTGTTGTTATTAACAACAACAACAACAACAACAACTAACAACTGGCGAATGTCACAGTCTGGAATGTAGACAGTAAGTCTACATTGATCACTTCTCATATTGGATGTGGAAAAAATGGCCAGGTGTGAAAACCGGATTGTGTTTGACCAGTGTCAGATTGTTATGACTAGATGCCCTGGTCAAAGCATCTCTGAAAATGGCAGGACTTGCTCAATAGTGGTGAATATCTACTGGTCCAACGAGTGGTCCAACTCGTATATAAGCATAAACCAGAAACAGGGTGTTGGACATCCATTAATTCCCTAGGCAATGAAGGCTGCGGCCCAACCCTACATACAGGTTACTGTGGCACAAGTCACAGAATTTTATAATGTTGGTTATGGGAGGAACACAACACTTGCCGCATCCCACCCTGCTAAGTTTTGGGCTCTGTAGCTGCAGAATGATCAGAGTGACCATGCTTACCCCTGTCCACCATCAAAAGCATCTACACTGGGCATGAAAGTGTCACAACATGACACTGGACCAGTGGAAGAAGGTTTTTTTTACATTATGTGGACAGCTGAGGATGCATCATTTACAGAGGGAGGAAATGCACCAGGCTGCAATGTCGGAAGAAGAATCTGTGCTCACACTGTTTGGGAATGGTTTGAGGACCATAAAGAATTCAAGGCATTATCCTGACCTCCACACTCTCAAGATCTTAGGCCAATCATGCATTTTGGTTGTATGTGCTGGAACAACAAGGCCAACCCGCATCGGCTCGGTCTTACAACTTGGTCGTGGTGCATGATACCACAACACCCTGAGCACCCTGGCTGGTCTGGTCTCTGTTTTTCCAGCACACAGAGGACCAGCAGTATACAAGTTATACTGTTTTGGCTCATTGGTGCATTTTAAGTACAGGTTGCAAACAAGTGTGTTTTTCTGCATGGAAATTGACTGTACAATATAGAAGTAGACTAAAACACTGGCACAGGCATTGCTCTAAATCACAGGCAGGACAAAACAATCTGATAACTGGAGGTTACTCCAGGACGTCACTTCAGCATGAGCTGAGAGCAGTGGAAAAAAAACCCTGAAGATCTCAGGAGCGCTCTGTCCTTCCAAGAAGGAAACCAAGTCATTGCCTACAGGAATCCGTAGTGCCTTTCTGTCCAGCTCCAAGGTCAGTATGTGAACCTTGTCTTCATCACTATCAAGATTGGCTCTAGCGTCTTAGCAGCTTGGACAGAGTAACCCAGATATTATAATGACATAGCTATAGTTAATGGATTGCTGCAGTAGACACAAGTGGAACAAAGCATGTTTCCAGACAGATGGGCAGCCATGTGCAGGCTGCTGGAGGTTAGCATGCCTCTGAGAGGTGGTGGTGGGCCTCACAGAGAGGGCAGCGGAGGGTGTGGACGTCACTGTGTGCACTGACCTGGGCTGTGCGCCATCTTGCCACTCACCAACAGGGCCTCCTGGTTGTCGGCCAGAGCCTGCTTGGCCAAATAACGTTCCCGTTTGACCTTCAGCTCCAGAGATTCTGGCACGTCTGGAACCATCCAGTCAATCACACGCAGCACGAAGAACACCACATGCTACAAAGGGACATATTTTAGTAGAGTTATATTTTATACACAAGCATAAATATAGTATAGTGCAATACTAGACATATACTATAACATAGTAGCTAGTAGCTACACATAACTGGAGGATTCTGCTACACAATAATGTCACTCCAGGAACATAGGATGGTGTTTTAAGTTGGATGGTGCTGAAATTTTAAATAACTCATATGTGACGTGACTGATGACATGCAAAAATTGTCTGCTGTTTAATTAGATTTTTTTAATGAATGAATGTTTGATCATTTACAGTGAGGGAAATAAGTATTTGAACACCCTGCAACGTTCTCCCGCTTAGAAATCATAGAGGGGTCTGAAATTTTCATCTTAGGTGCATGTCCACTGTGAGAGTCATAATCTAAATATAAAAATCTGGAAATCACTATATGATTTTTTAATAATTTATTTGTGTGTTACTGCTACAAATAAGTATTTGAACACCTGCCAATCAGCAAAAACTCTGGCCCTCAAAGACCTGTTCTCCGCCTCTAAAAATTCCACCTCACTCCACTTGTTATTCTAAATTATTTTAAATTAGAAGCACCTGTTTAAGGTTGTTAGCTGCATGAAGACACCTGTCCACCCCACACAATCAGTAAGACTCCAACTACTAACATGGCTAAGACCAAAGAGCTGTCCAAAGACACCAGAGACAAAATTGTTGACCTCCACAAGACTGGAAAGGGCTACGGGGCAATTTTAGATTATGTCTCTCACAGTGGACATGCACCTAAGATGAAAATTTCAGACCCCTCCATGATTTCTAAGTGGGAGAACTTGCAAAGTCGCAGGGTGTTCAAATACTTATTTTCCTCACTGTATATCAAACATAGCCAATCATGTCATACATAGCTATAACAAGGCGAGAGAGGAGAAGATGTGCATCTGACATGATGATCTATTGTTTATGCAAGTTTATACAAATTAGCACCAACCAATCAAATTTGTTCATTTGTGGTGCGGCAACCAATGAGTCTATTCACATCCACAGTGAACATAACCATCATTGTTTCTATTGATGACTATTTTTTAAGTTATATTAGGCAATATTAGGCTGCTTTTTAGAACACTTAGAACTGGTATATAACTCAACCCACATGTGTTTAAAAAAAAAACAGTTCCCAAAGTGACCTGTCTTAAAAGTCTTTTGTGCACTATACTGAAAATACAGCATTCAGTGCACGAATATATAAATATACAAACTCCACTCATAAACAAATGGGTTTACATTTTGTTTTGTCAAAATTGGCAAAATGTGTGAAAAGTACCTACTACAATATGATGTGCGCAATGTACAATGTGTGCGCTGCTGCTAATCACTCTGTGAAGTTTGAAATATTCAGTACTTAGGTTTCAGTTCAGCTTTTATGGGAGTCTTTTGGACCAAATAATTCATCTTTATGCATTAACGTCATTTGCACACAGACACAAAAAAACTTTGGCTCAATCTATATTGATGATGACATGATGACAATATGAGATAATTCACTGATGTCCTCAGAACACACCTCGTTCATTAGGTTTTACCTCCAAGGTTCTCTTTAAATACTTTTTAAAAGCACATTAATCAGTTACTTATAGCCAGAACACTAGAAACTGTAAGTTAAGAATTAAAGCAATACTCCAGCATTGTTCCAAACTAAACTGCAGTGAATGGAAGATTGCAAAACTCAGGCAACCTTCCCAATGTCTACTAAGTGTGGTTGGATGGAGTGGGTTTTCTTTCCGAAGTGGAAGGAAATGAATGCAAGTGGCGATCAATCACATGCTACAGCTATGAAGTATGCTGCCCATTTAAAAGGAAAGCTATATGCCTGCATCTGACAGTCTGAGTAGAAAGGTAAGTGTTTACCTCAAATGCAATGATGAAGCCGAGTCTGACGGCAAGAAGTTCCCAGTAAACTAGAGTGTAGTTTCCGTTATCATCTCGAAAAGCTTTATACCTGGGGGGAAAAAAAGAAGCATAGCTCTAAAGGGAGCTCTAAAGCTTTAAAAGCTGTTCTCTTTAATGCACTGCAACTTGACTTTCACTTCAGGAGCAACTACCCCACCTAGTGGTAAATCTGCCACAGTGACTGTGACATTAACCCTTTAAACCGCTAAACCATGAGTGCTTACACTTCCTAAGCTCTTCACCCTTTTTAATACAAAGCTTATATAGACACACAGACAGACAGACACACAGTTATACATATAACTGTAATTTAAGCTTTGCAGTATTAAAGCACATAGTCTGTACAAGAGACATAAGACTGTACAAAACTCAGAGATCACCTTTCTTTATTAATTTCCTTAATTATTAATAGTAATAATAGTAATAGTAATAATCCTAGTTATTAATATTTCAGTATCATGAAAACATATAGGTAACAGAGAGATCTGTCATTTTTTCATTCAAGTTTCATACAAGTTCCTGGCCTGAGATTACTTGTACCTAATATTTTGACTGTTAATAAATAAAGTTTGGTCTCTGACTTCTGCACAGTATCATATGTATAAATGACCTAATAAGCAAAGTGGTTTAATCTTTATTGATAAGAGAGAAATGAGTCTAGAAATGTATAAGTAATAGATATAGGATAATCAGTTATTTAGTAAAATTGTTTCCCTCTTATACAAAGAACTGCCACAATAGTATTACCTGCACATGCCATGGCTGGAGTAGTTGTAGCTGGGTGGGGCGTATGCCAATGTAAAGTTGACGTAGCCGTGTAAATCATTATCAAATTTATACTGGTACAGCAGCCGAGGCAGGAAATCAGATGTAAACGCAATGAGGAAAGCCTAATAAAGAAAGAGCATAAAAATACTGAAGGTGTTCTTACATCTCCAAACCATGTGCTACATAAACGGTTCTGCAAAGCCCCTGCATGAATATATACAGGGGTTGGACAATGAAACTGAAACACCTGGTTTTAGACCACAATCATTTATTAGTATGGTGTAGGGCCTCCTTTTGCAGCCAATACAGCATCAGTTCGTCTTGGGATTGACATATACAAGTCCTGCACAGTGGTCAGAGGGATTTTAAGCCATTCTTCTTGCAGGATAGTGGCCAGGTCACTACGTGATGCTGGTGGAGGTTCGTCCTTCTTGGTGGTATGCTGACATTACCCTGGATACCGTGGCTCTTGATACATCACAAAGGCTTGCTGTCTTGGTTACAGATGTGCCAGCAAGATGTGCACCAACAGTTTGTCCTCTTTTGAACTCTGGTATGTCCCCCATAATGTTGTGTGCATTGCAGTATTTTGAGCAGAACTGTGCTTTTACCTGCTAACTGAACCTTCACACTCTGCTCTTACTGGTGCAATGTGCAATTAATGAAGATTGGCCACCAGGCTGGTCCAATTTAGCCATGAGACCTCCCACACTAAAATGACAGGTGTTTCAGTTTCATTGTCCAACCTCTGTATATAAGCCCCTCTGACAAACAATGAGTCACGTTGTGTGTTTAAGGTGGTAGTAACTTCGGACTACATGAGGATGATCTAGCTGTAGGGTGGTGTGGCGGGATTCATAGACGGAAAGGAGGTTGCACAGTAAATGGATTTCTCGTTCCATGTGTGGAAAATGGCTCCAAAGTAGATGTTAGTGATGGGCTAAAATGAGTGATTGGATTTAAGCGTCCCAAAGATCATAGTGTGAAGGAAATAGGTGAATCTGCAGGTGTATGGAAGTGTCATATGGGTCTACCAGCAGTGGCTAAAATCCCAGTCTACAGGAAATTCTCCTCAGAACTGTGACAGGGAAGGCATCCACCAAATCTGGACTAACTGTGCAATTATTTGATGCATGAGTGTCTGAGCACTGATGTGGCCTACATCCACATAGTGGGATCAATAAAGGACTTTGTTATCTTATCCAGAAATTTGTCCAGTCCAAACAGAAGCAAATCACAGCTGTTACTCGTGCTCGTGGATCATCACACGCTTTTATGTACATTTCTGTCACAGGTGATTAATTTTTTGTCTGATGAGCTTAATTAAAAAGTCATTCAAAAGTGAAAAGGTAAAAACTGAACAATTCTGACTCACATTGACTAGGACAGACACGTGAGAAAGGGCCTCCAGGATGATGAACCACACGCCGATGTTCTGCGCCCGCTCGGCTACAGGGCGTCGGTACTCGCACACAAACTTGTGAGCATCCAGTCTAACCTCTGCCCAGTTATTGAGGAGGGCAAAGAGAGGGGCCAGCGGGAACGCGGCCACAAAGATGGTGATGAAGCCAAACTGCAGCACTACAAACAGCAGGAAGGGGAATGATTAGATTTCATTTACCAAATGAAAAGAGACAATGAATCCCTAACGAATCAGGCCCATAATTAAATACAGAGAGAATGCAGTGGATGGCACAACAGCAGCCAAGCACTCGCTCAGCACATTCACGCAGGATCTTACCAATCTCTAAGTATTCGTCAAATAGCCCTTCACACTCGATCAGCTCATAGTCCTGCTCCCAGCGCTGGGGCTCCAGGCCACTCTGAGCCTTCTTCACTGAAGACAGGGCCTTTTTCTGTCTCCACGCTTTTACTTTACTGCAAACAGGGACACCCGGACAACAGACAGAGCGTGAGAGAATTTGTCGACCACTCTAATATACTGAGATTACTTGCAGTGCTAAAATAGAATCTACTAATAGAATTCCAGAGGACAGGGAGCAGCCTGAGCGTAAAGCAGGTGCTGCATTATTGAATAGAGCTCTGAAAGCTCTGCCTGTGTGCATGACATCCTTTTATCCAAGTAAGGTTTGTGTTGTTTTTAAAAAATAGGAATATGGTGCTGTATGGGCTTATTTATAGCAAACAGATGGTTCGCTGAGAAGCACACCACCCACACATGTGCATGTTTTAGAAACATGCTTATCATGAAATCTCTCTCTCACACAATCCCACACACATAAAAACACAAATACACACAAACACGTGTTTGTTTTTATACAATGTCAGAACGTGGAGTCCTGCATATGTCTCACAGGTTATCTATTTAACTATTTACAGCACTGTACTAGAGTCAGAGACCTTCTATATCATATCCAGTCTCAACGGTCATTAAACACAAGTTACTCATTTTTAAGTACATATAAGTTCACTGTACAAACAGTGAGGCACCTTGCATGTTTATGGTGGTAGTAACTTCAGGCTCCTGCAGATGGTGCTGTACAAGAATGATCAGGCAATAAATACAAGTGGGGTGTGTGACTGTTTTCATAGATTAAGAAGAGGTGGTACAGTGTAGTGTGGGGTGGATTTTGGGGTGCCAAATGCCATAGTCTGAAGTTGCAGGTGTATGGAAGCCTTCCACCCACTGAATGCTGAGGTGAATGAGTGAGTGAGTGAGAGTGAATGAGTGAGTGAGAGAGTAAATGAGAGAGAGAGAGAGTGAGAGAGTGAATGAGAGAGAGAGAGTAAATGAGAGAGAGAGAGTGAGAGAGTGAATGAGAGAGAGAGAGTGTGTGAGTGAGTGAGAGAGGGAGTGAATGAGAGAGTGAATGAGTGAGAGAGAGTGTGTGAGTGAGTGAGAGAGAGAGAGTGAGTGAGTGAGAGAGTGAATGAGCGAGAGAGAGAGTGTGAGTAAGTGAGAGAGAGTGAGAGAGAGAGAGTGAGTGAGAGAGTGAATGAGTGAGTGAGAGAGAGAGAGAGCGTTAGTAAGAGAGTGAGAGAGTGAGTGAGTGAGTGAGAGAGTGAGTGAGTGAGAGAGAGTGAGAGAGAGTGAGAGAGTAAGAGAGTGAGAGAGTAAGAGAGTAAGAGAGTGAGTGAGTGAGTGAGTGAGAGAGTGAGTGAGTGAGAGAGTAAGAGAGTGAGAGAGTAAGAGAGTGAGTGAGTGAGTGAGAGAGTGAGAGAGAGAGAGTGAGTGATTGAGTGAGTGAGTTATACTTATGTGATTAGTACAAGTGCACACTAGAGGTCTAACAGTATACTTAGTCCATGAATTGGTTCACCGTCCCGGGCATATGATTTGGTATTCTTATGATACCTTCAACAATATCGCAATCAGGGAAAATAAAGATGATGTGTTGTGCAAATATCTACTGATTCCAAACCTGATTGGATTCTGATTCTGCCCCCCCATTATGTACCTATATAATATGCTTAGTATATCAGGATTCAGTTTTAAGAACCAATAAAACATGATGTATGTACAAAGGAAACGAGTCTTGTTATTAGTCTTGTTTTTCTAACAAAGCCAGGGCATTTTTATCTTCACAGGAACCCACACTTTCTTTCTCACACAAACACACACTTCCACACACACCATGTGATAAGGTCACACTGCACACTTCAGCATTAGTAGGTCTATTGCAGCTGGTTTTACAGTGCCAATGCTGCAGCACTACAGCCTTAAAGCAACACTCTGCTTCACTTACACTGCTGACTCACCGTGTCCCACAATCAGCTGGATGCCTGGCATGCACTTTCTACTCTAATTATACAGTAATTAAGACTATAAACAGTGCAGATCAGTACAGCATGCTTCTATACAGTGTTAGACAGAGAAATTCAATACAGGGGATAAAAACAAGATGCAAGGAACCTACGGTATGACAAACTCCTGAACATTGTTGATGAGCTGTTTTCCCATCATGATGATAAAAAGCTGCTCAGCCAGTTCAATCAAACAGCCCCCTGGACCACACTGCAAAACACCCACACAACAGGAAACCATATATATAATCGTACATGCACAATCAAACCAAAGCAGAACTGACTAAAGACTCGAACAGAAACAGATACAGATCTCATATAGTGTCTACATGTTTGGGTACATCTAGCTTTTGTTTTTAGTCAATGAAGCTTTCTCTGTCTGTTTGCAATAACTGTATATATTAAAGACCATAACCATAAGCCAATGCTGTATGTAAATACTTCAGAATAATAACAAAGCCGAAGCATTATACCCACTTCCGATATCTGCCCTCATCAGTACTTAAAGCTTTCAAGCTTTTAACCCTCAAAAAGATTTGTAACATGTGACTTTAACAGATTATAATAGATAATAATAATAACAAATTATTATTTAGGCAAAACATACAAATAAAGCAAACTGAGTGCTGAGAAATACACTCATCATTAAAAGAGTAGTCACACCCAGAAGTTATCAACTGTCAGGAAGGAAACTGGGTGGGTAGGTCTGATATTGTGAGGAATGACACTCAGCCCTGTATTGACAAGCCTTATCACTGTACCTGACTGACCTAACAGCCATAATTGCGGACATACAACCAGCAGTGGAGCTCTCCGCTGTCAGTGCCAGCACCACTAGCAGCTGGCTGCACGATGCAGGACTATATGGACACAGACCGCTACGACGACTGTGCTTAACACCACATCAACAAAGACTGCGGTGCCAGACTGTCATAGAGTGATTTAGAATGCAGCGGGTCTTCTTTAATGACAAGTTCAGCTTTGGCCTTGGTGAAGATGACCAACGAATCCATGTGTGGAGTCACCATTGTCAGCACCAAGATGAACGGTTGGCTGCTATGTTAGCTCATTAGTAAGGTGGGCTAGCGAGTAGGATGATTCTGCATTTAGCACCACGGACTTTAATACCATGGACTAAATCCACAAGTCAAGCAGAAAATCATTGTGAGCTTTAGCGTTATGTGGAGAACAGTGCCAGCCTTTCATCTGCATGATCATGGTGTGATGAGGTTTCTCACTTTTTGACTATGATTTGGGGGTTTTAGCCTCTACCTTTATGCTTGTAGCGCAGAAAAAGAAACGAGAAGAAACGGGTTAGCAAAAATGAAAATGCACTTGAGAGAAAGAGTGTGCTGCAAACAATCAAAACAGGTCACGGTACTCACATCCTCGTTCCTCATCCCAAACAAAGTGCCATAGTGACCAGGGTAGCCGACGAATCTGCCACAGACACATAAAAGGGTTAAACAGTGTTTCTGGAAAGCAGGACTCAGGGAGATGAAAAGAGCCTATGAGAGCTCCCATGTGGAAAACATGTAACTTAGTACTGTAACTGTAGCCATTCCAAGAATTTCCTGAATGACCGAGTGACAGATATTGAGAACAAAAAGATATAGAACAAAAATTAACATATTTATGTTCAATAGAAATCTATTTCATAATACTTTGCTTTATCATCACGGCTGTAGTAAGAAAACCTGCTACTTATCTAAACTATTCATTTTCCTTGGTAAATATTTTATAAACAAAATATAATTTACAAAGAGAATCCCAGCTTCCTCTGGCAATAAAAAAAGAAAAGATGAAACTCTCAATAAACCACCATTAACACACATAAATAGCAGGGTTTTTAAAGTACTGGGCCAGTAGGGGTGTAACAAGTTCCATATGTATAAAAATTTATAAATAATAAAACTGAAACTAAAACCCTATCACCAGTATTCCGCTCAGGCTCTTTTAAGGGACTCTCAATTATCCCCCATATTGTAGCACCTGGGTGAAGAATATAACAGTATAGCAGGTAGGTGCTGGGAGGGGCTTATGTTATATCTTTATTTAAAAATCATAAACTGCACAGGTTATGTTTTGTGGGATTTGTTGAGTTAGAGAGACGCAATAGACACTGAAAAAGTTTGGGTGAAGAACTTTTATCTGCGCTAAACTACCTTGTGTAGTGTATAAGCAGAGGTCTGTAGACACTTTTAACAACACCCAACTAAAAATATCTTAAATTTGATAGATCATTTAGAACCGTCTCAGAGTATTCCGAAAAAAAGCCACTGGTAATCTAAACATTTCTGCCCTTTGATCATTTCATTTCTCAGTTTCCTCATTATTCACCACTGGTTATTCATTAGTCTGCCCTTAGCCACTATTACACAACTCCCTTTGTTTTATTGTGGTACTGTTTTCCTGAGGAGGATGTGTTCCCCTTTTAAGTCTTTGTTCCTCTCAAGGTTCCCTTTTTCTTGCCACTGCTGCCCTTGGCTGCCTCATTAGGGGCCTAGATCTGGGTTTCAGTGAAAAAGCAAACCATGCCACATTTTTATATATATCTGATTATAACAAAGCAGTAATCACAATATAACAATGTTATCTGTCAGTGTTTGCATCAGTGCTTAATGGGACACTCTTTATTGTAACACTGTACCACTATACCAGCACTAAAATGCCATTTTGTGCTGAAACTGTATTTATGGAAGTATGCAATATTTTGCTAAAATGGGCAGTTTATTTCATAGCCATGGATTGTAAAGCCTTGGGTTATTATAATATTCAATAAGGAATGCACTTGTGTTCTTAGTTATGTACTTACAGGGGTTACATATTAAGTGCTAGCAAATGCTTCATGATGTAATGCTTCACATCACTGCACTATACCAATAGAACTTAGTTGAGTTGAATAGATCTCAAAATGTAAAATCCTTATGGTCTTGGGGACATACATGCATACAGCATGCATATAATTTTTTTTTGCATGCAGGTTTGTGCATCATTATACTGGCAAAGATGGCATCTGAAAAGGATAATGCAATAAGTTTGATACCAAATATCGGGTTTTAAGTTACCTTCCCTTGAAGAAGGCCACGTAGAAAGGTGAGGAGTAGAAGTTGACAAACTGGAAGATGAACACCTTAAACGTAAACGCATCTTCATACTGGGTCTGTGTCCTGTGCATTTCTGTAAAAACGTACTCAACATGTTCATGTGAGATGAAAAACATGCTGTTATACATATGCAAATTCCTGCAAAAATCTAATACAGTAAATTTACAACATTAAAGCCATGAAATTAATTTAAGATCTGTGTCATTATTAGTTAACAGCATGAATAGGCTGCAGTCAAACTTTATTGATTTTCAATTTTCAATCAAAGCTGTCCACTGGAGTGGACTGGTTTAGAGCTACAGAAGCTGGATGCCCATCATTGCCTATTAAGCAGCGTGTGTTCTTTTATGGGCCTGAGGACCAGCAGCAGAATGCTTACCCCATTTAGTGAGCTGCTCGGCCAGTGCTGTATACACCTGCCCCATCAGCAATATCAGAGCCAGGTTTACCATACTGCTGGAGATGTTGGCAATGTTCCCAGCCTAGGAAACACACAAACACACACATGCGCACACACACACACACCAGGGCACACACAGTTTAAGAGCTAATGCAGGTGGTGGTATTGATGAAGTGGTGAAAGGAGCAACTTAATTAATTGATTTTCACCTGAGTGCGCAGTACTGAGCTTCCAGTCTCATACATCATCACGCTCACTATACTGCGATAGATGATGACGGTGACCAGGAAAATCATCACTACACACAGCTGAGGAAAGAGGAGGAGATAATGAGCCAGAGCACAGACATGAACAAACTGCTGATGAGTTTAAAAGGAACACTGCGTCCCATCAGTCCACGCTCTCACCATTATGACGATAACCATAGATCCGGTCAGCATACGGGAGATCCGGGCCTTCTCCGGAAAGTAAGGCTCCTTTACCCCAGTCACAGGGTTCTCCTCCATTGCAGGGGCCATGGCTGCAAACTCTGGACGTGGGGGCTCCTGAAAAGGAGAGTATCAGGAAAAACATGTTCTTAGCTGGTGTTTGATGTTACAGCTACACACTTAAAACAGATTCATTTAAACAGGTTCTTCAAGGGTTCTTCAGCAAATAGGTTAGGAATATTTTTTTAATGCATAAAACACCAAACTGTTTTTATTTTTAATACTGCACTTCTATGTTAATGTTTTTACAGGTTTGTTTAACCCCACTCACTCGTTCACATTTAACAGTTTGAAGTTTCACCACAAGGGAGCGCCCTTAAACCCCAATACAAATTGTCACTTCAAAAACAACTCTGAATCAAAATAATCCAATTTAATCTGTAAAATCTGATATTTTGTGCCACTACAACTTAATTTCACTAAGAACCAGAAATTAGTAGAACGAAATTATTGGGAGGTCCTTGTTGCAGTAGTTCACATGCCAGGAAAATATCTTCTGCTGTTTATTCCACACCTCTTCCTCATGGAAGTCCATGCAGTCCCAGTGGTGGGCCAGTGTGGCGTTCTTGCGCTTCCAGTACTCCAGAAAGGTGACAGCCCAAAAGGACATGAAGACGCTGAAAAACACTGTGCCAGGGTGGTCAAACAAATAGCCCAGCTAGAGCAGAAGAAGAGACACACTTATGATGACTATACTTCTCTGTAATGTAACATTCTGCTCAATGTTAAAAAATCGAACAACTGTGAGACACTTTAGACTAACATACATATAATAACATCACTTATTTAAGCTATATAGGTTACATAACGGCACCTGAGCCATGGGGCAAATATCTGACATATTCCAAGGTTTGCAGGTTTCACAGAGAGGGCACATCAGATAGTGACCTCCACTTTCACAGATTTCTTTTCTGTAGACAGAATAAACATCATTTAGTAGATTAATCAGAATCAGAATTTTTATTTCATCAAGTATGTAACACATATTACATGTTGGACTTACCAGGACAAATTCTATGACATGAAACAAGAACACTGACTGTTAATAAGTATTACACTAATGTGAAAATACGATAAGATACAATAAATAGAACAAAAAATGAAAATGAAAAAAAAAGAATAAAGAGCCAGGAAAGGTGCTACAGAGATATATGAGCATCTGTAGCCTTGGTTATTGCACTAATAAACATATTAATAGATAAAAATAATAATAATAATTGAAGAAGAAGAAGAAAGGAGAAGCATGTCTATATTCATAAATGAGCATGTACAAGACATTAACAAGAGCAGCAAATGTTTAATTGCACTAAAGAAATATGAGGCATTAAAGACCATCAATAAAATATAATATTAATAAAGTGTTATTACTAGGAGCCACAGTGGCAGGAGTGATCATCTAGAGAAAAACTATAATGCTAAGTAATGGTTCTAAAAATGAATATTCTAAGATTTACTAAAAGAGGTGCTAAATCCTGATGCGCACTTTGTGCTGGTGGGGGTGTCATAACTTAGCCAACAATAAATATCACAAAATTATATTGGCTGATATCCTATATTACGTATTGCTCTATCTCCAAACACTGCTTATGAGTAGATTAAATGTAAGCTAGGACTCACATAGGGGGAAAAGAATGGAAAAAGTATTTTTTCCCCAAAAGAAATTATTTTACCATTTTTATTATTTATTTACTTATACTGTATAGCAGGGTTGGGGTGTCATGGAAAATACACAATATTACCAACACATTTTCACAATACACAATATGCAACACATTTTGTTTTTCTGAGCCTACAACTACAATGTAAAACATGTGGCTAGTCATTCTCCAAGTACTCATGCTCATGAAACTTGTCACATACAACAATAGAATATCATCATATTACCCGGCATACTGTAAGATGTGTAAAATGTTATGATTATGTGATCTGTACATTGATTTGATTTTTGAGTTTTACACTTAACATTGATTGTGAGGAGCTATTTAGACTTCATAATAAACATATTCACTGCGCAGCATAAGCATGTGCTTTGCTCATTTGCTTTTGCATGTAAGTCTGTTTGTAGGGAAAAAATACCCTTTTAGTTTATGGTCAAACGGGGACTCTTCAGGTGGAAAATAGCTTAGAAAGTTTAAAAAAAATAAATAAATAAAAAAAAACTACTTTTCCAGAAAGTGATTACTTTAACATAACTTATTACTTTCCGAAACCAATGCATAATTTGAGAAAAGTATCATTATTTTAACATTCTGCCTTCAAGCACGTTTATTTAATGCACTGGGAAACTGTGTGTGCAAACGTGAAATATGATAAAATCCCTGATCACAGTCACTGAACTCATCCTGCTTGTTTCCAAACTGTATTATTTTGAGCATCAGCTTTTAGCTGCGTGCCATGCAATAGGATTACTGGCATTTCTGCCAGAGGCGAATGAATAGCGAAGTCGACAGTAGCTTTGTGATGCAGCACAGAGGCAAAGAATGTCCAGAATGTCCATTTTAATGACCAATCATTAAAAGATTATTATCTATGGAAAACTTGCTCTTTAACATTCTTTTAACATGTATCCAAATATTTTGATTAGTTATTTAAAATCTCATTAACTACAATGATGGTTCCAGGTTTTATGTATTAATGTGATAGGCATGGCTGGACTTTACACATGCTTTACCATCAATAAACTCATTTCTCTCTCTGAGCAACTTCAATGGCAGCTATGTCAAATTCACTATGTCAAACAGCGCACAATCAGTATGAACTATCAGTCTTGGTATACTGGACACAAGTCATGACACAAACATCTTGCACTGTGAAAGACAAATGCAAAAGAGCAGCGGCCGCCACTTCAGCCTCTCCTTTCTATTGTTTGAGCTTTGGATGTGGGTTCAGAATCTGTATAGCCTTCATATATATTTAGACCCTGCCGTTTGACAGTACATGAGTGTCTCTCTGCTGCAAGGTGCACATCAGTGCATTAGTTTGATCTGCAGATCAATAGCACTAATAGCATGAGCACATGAGGAACTGCATCAGGGTCTTTTCCCTCGCTCAGGGTTTTCATTCTTTATGCTTTGTGTCTGTCTCTATAGTGCAGCACATTTATCCCAACACCATCCCGTCAGTTGTCCTAACGCTGGTTTGGTCAAAAGTCGCTATGGAAACTGATGAAAAGCATCAAACACATGCTGACAATCCATACTTTGCTGCTGGAGCTGGATAGACATGCTTTGATCAGGTTTAGCACAAGCTTAATTGGAGCACAAATCACTAGTGACAGTGTGTGTGTGTGTGTGTGTGTGTGTGTGTGTGTGAGTGAGAGACAGAGAGAGAGAGAGAGAGACACAGAGAGAGAGAGAGAGAGAGAGAGAGAGAGAGAGAGAGAGATAGAGAGAGAGAGAGAGAGAGAGAGAGAATACTGACGCTGGGGTGTTGGAGCTCATGGTCAGGATGCCGGACACAAACACGAACGTTCCAACTATCGCTGCAGGAAGAAGCCAGGCTGTATAAAAGCCTAAGAAGATCAGAGAGAAAAGCAGCAGCAAGGTTTCAAACAGTGGATCTTCATTTCCTTATCTAGCTACATGTTTTCACTGCAGTATTATTTGACTGCTATAAATATTATCATTATTTCATGTTAATATTACCAGATTGCACCATATGAGGCCTTTTAATGAGGGCTTACTCACCGAGCCATGCAAAATAAAGGGCAATTTTCTCCCCGAAGTACTCTCTTATGTGATCCAGGGGCTGGTATTTGTACCATTTCGACCAGCGGGCCCAATAGTGATACAGAACCTGCCTCTTGTTTAATTGGCCAGGGGAGATCTCATATCCTGGAAGCTCAAATGGCCCCTAAGCAACACAGATATTGCTGCTATTTGTCAAGTACAGTATGTATTATCTTTGCTATCAGTTATCAAAGTGCTGCTGCTCAAACTAAATAGAAGCACTATTCATGAGTTTAAAGCCAGTTTTAACATGAGTGTTTTAAATAGTACCAGGGCTTTAATGTTAAATACACACATACATACATACATACATAATTATAAATATATACATATGCTGAACGATTAACAGAGCAGTAGGTCCCTAAATTATTACTATGACCAGTGATTTCTAACCTCTAGCACACAAAATGCATCATCACATAATGAGGATAGCATATCCCTGTGGCCAATCATTTCCAAGGCTGGTCTCTTACCTCGTGAAGGGGGAACGCCGCTTTAAAGGCCCCTTCGTTCAACAGTCGAGCCACTCCTACCTCGGCACGCTTCCGTTTGCCATATACAGTCCTCGCTAGGATCTCATATACCTGGGCGGAGCAGATGTAATAGCGTCTGGGTTGTCAGCATTACTCAAATAAACCCGTACCTTATTATGCATTCTCTGTGAACCGCCAACAATAAGCACTATTAAGGTTAAATTCTTTAACAAGCTATTATGCTTTATTACTGTGCAATATAAACAACTGATTACTAAGTTACTCAAATATCAAATCGTCGCTGTCCAAAGAAAAACATGTATCTCCAAAATGACAACTTTATAGGAGAGGCCAAAAACCTCATTCAATTTTAATGTAAGTCAATGGAACCAGACGTCTTTCCGAGCACTTTTGGGCCATTTCTGTTAGTCTGTTCACCATGAGAATCTCACAAAGTGTAAACGGCAGCTGCTTTTTTAAAATGATGCATAAAAGTCAAAATGGACAAAAATGGAGATACATGTGTTTCATTGGACAGCGACGAAATACTCTATATAGCAAATGATCTATGGTCATAGCCCTGAGAAAAATCGCCATTAAAAACAAGATGCTTATTTTACATGTCCAGACAAAAGCAGTTGCTAAACGTGTCTTTAGCTTTATCATCTTTTGGCTTTATCGAGCACCCTGTCTTTTCTGGAGACTTGCTTCGAATTTTGCTAAGAAATCTGCAGGATTATTTTTGCAGACCTGGAAAGTTTAGTTCTAGTTGCATTTTCTGCTTCTCACAAACCAAGTAATAAACACACTAAAGGCTTGGTTTTCTCCTCTCTCTCAAAGACGAACGCTTTAAGCGTTGTTTATCTGATGACGACAGTTTTGCTGGTCTACCAGGTCTTGCACAGTCTGTTAACAATCTCTGTATATTTTCATAATTGCCTAATTTCCTGTTTTAGAAACTCCATTTACTCTTGATTTCCCTTTATCTTCCTTATGCAAGTGAAGGATCTTGTCTTCAGTCTCCTCAGAAAATCCCCAGAAGAATGAAAACTTGGACTTAATGGCCAATGTAATGGAAAATGAAATGTAGTAGTGCCTATTCTGCCACTGTCTAAATGATGTTCAGTCTGTGCACTCACAATGCGGTGTCTCTGTGTGTTGGTAAAGTAATTTTCACGGTCTTCAGAGCCAAGAAACCTCAGAGAATGGGAAGATAAGCAAACAGTTTTAGTTTCACATTCTGACAAGGCAAAAAAGCAAACCAACTGCTCAACCACGCAGCACATGCTCTTACTTTTCCATCTTGGACTTGCGAAATGCACATGTGTAGTAGTCCACAGGCCTGTTGGGCACCGAGTCTGCCATGAGGTTTGGCACACAGAGTTTCTGGAGGATCTGGGCTGAGGTGTTAAAGTCTGGATGTGGCTGTGCCTGTGGGTAAACGACTGATTTCAGTGTGTTAATTCCTCGACTCATCCTCATTTACAATCAAGCTTCCATTAGTGCTGTGATTGCCAGTCTGCACTGAGAGATTCCGCTCTGCTTGGTGATAATAGGTCTATAAAAGGGAATACAATCGAATGGCCTGACCTGTAGCGGTGCTCGGAGACACAATTCTTCAGCATAGTACACCAACACATCCCAGGGAGCGCTGAGCTTCAGATAGTGTATCGTCTTTTTGGCACTGGATGATTCCTCCTGGTTACAAGGGAGGAGACAAAAGACAGATGGCAGTTCTCCCTTCAGAACCCAGACGAATACAGACCATAAGACGGCTTACTAAAGAAGTGGATAGCCGCACCTTTTCTAACAGCAGGCCAACACCCTGAATGTTCTGGATGAATTTGTCCCTCCATCTGGCCAGCTGAGCTTTCCTCTTCTCAGATCTGCTCTCCTCCTGAGCAGCCTGCTCCTCTTCCACCTCCTCAGCCTCCCCTCGGCCTTTTCCTCGGGTTCTCCGCTTCCTACGTGACTTCACCTCCCACACCAGCACAAAATCTGTCTCAGACGTAACAGGTCACAATGTCAAAGGTCTTACTTAAACAACAGATATTTATTGAGTCAGTCTTTTCTGGTGCTTCACATGCTTATATTCTTCATTTTCAACTTTTCTTATATGATGAACCTACATCTGATCACACACACACACACACACACACACACACACACACACACACACACACACACACACACTTAAGGCTTATTATTTAGTAACTGCATATACTGCCATGCCTACTGTTGCAAACATTGTTCTTTGGAAGAATGTGTTTAATGGAGGTATGCACTCCTAAGCAGATTCCAGTCCATGCCCAAACATTATGGTGTGCAGCAAAACAAACAGCAATGTGAAAACTACTGATTAATTTAAAGCAAACTGTGATGAACCCCAATGCTTTTTTTCCTAGGGGTGACATAAATATTAGTTTTACAGCACTGTAAAGTTATACAGATTAGCAAACTAGGCTGTAATGTTATTCACTAAGCTATCTGACTGCTCTAAACTTCGAGTTGAACTTTATTTATAGATGCCATAGAATAGAAAACTGTATTTACATTGTCATTGTTGAATAAGAAGAACTTAGTACATGGAACTGACATACCATAAACCTCAAGTTGGCTTCCTATTTGCTGGCTACTGTTCCCTTCCACTTCATATACTACAGCTTGTACAGACTACAGAATGCAACTACAAAGCCAGGCTGGGAAATAGGAAATCGGCTTACACAGCTTTTGCTCTGGACATTTTACATTGGATAGCTGCTCAACCCTACAACAATACTGATCAGATTTGCTTTTTTTGCCTTTATTAGCATCACAACACCAACCACAACCTCCAAGTAGCAGCCATGCTGTGTGATTTTAACCACTGCGTGCCGGTTAAAAGCAGATCGTCTGGTTATCAAACTGATAGTTTTATTGTGAAGAACAACTTTAATGTCCTTTGTGTTGATTTCGGGATCAAAAGCAAGTAGCTAATATAGGTAGCGTTAGCTACTAGCCAACTCCAAGTAACTAATGTTAGCATAGCTAACTTATTAGTATGATGATTTAGCTGATTACACTGAGGTTTATTTTATTTTCCTGTCAGTGTCTGTTTCACCATATTCTACATATATATTCTATATATGATCATTATGGTGCCTCACTGTAAACCAGCCAATCAGAGGAGAGCTTTTTATTATTTTTTTTATTATTCATAAATGTGCAAATGTAAATGGAACCAGGCCATTTTTCATCCTGACCAAAGTTACGTGAGTTCTATGTAGACATTTTAAAATGCTGAATAAATGTTTTCTATGGCATCTTTAAAAGCCTGGCAACAAAGCCTGGTTATTTTCCTGCTTAGTAAGTTATTAGCACGCTAGTTATTAGCACTGCTGATTGTTTGTTTGTTTAAGACATCTACATCATGCAAAGTGGCGTTTTCTTACAGAGCTCATTAGTGCTTTATAGGTGGGATTTCCAGGGCTGCTCTGATGCATTATAGTTACTGCGGGGTTATCCTCTATAGCCGCCAGTGCTGCACCAGAGGTGGCGCCAAGAGAAATGAAGCTTGTGAAACCAGAGCCAACACTCCAAGTCTACTCCTGAGACAACATTGAGGAAGGCCACTTGAAAGCACTTGTACAAATTCCCTTTTGTGGTCTCTCTGTTTGCATGCCTGTGCAGGTCCTTAACCGTGAAGAGTTTAAACCTATTAATTCACTGCAACATAAAATAACAACTTCATTCACCCAATTTAAGCCTAATACCAATGAACACACAGATCCTTAATATCATTCATCTTGTTGGCCAATCATAATACACTGACATACCAACTGTCACTGGATAGCAGGTTGTAAATTGATTATGAAATGGCATACCTTAAGAAGGCTTAAACAATGCCCACACCTGTATAAGTGGTGATGTATTACCTTACATCACCATAGCGAGGTTGAACACTGGCCAGCGTGCTCATGGCAGGGCAACATGAATGAATGGGGCATAACAGTGGATGTCAGACAAATTCATCATTCAGAAGTTGTCTGAGGATTTAATATTCCTGAATTCACAGTGACTTGTGTACCACTAATACATCATAGAAGACATTACCATTCACAGCAGACAGTGCAGTAGCCACCTACAGGTGCATACAGATTGTGACCGAGAGTTTCTGGCTAGAATTGTCTTTGCAAACAGACAATTGACTTAGCAGAAATCACATCACCATTCAATGCAGAAGCCCCCTCCATGCATATCCTGCAGGTCAGTGCAGCATTCTTTAGCTTCTATGGGATATGTGAGCAGAAAACCCAACACAATGCCCCTGCTAACACCATGGCACCAGACACAGTGCCTCATCTGGGCTTGTGAGATTGCTAACTGGACCCTCATGGACTGGCAATATGTGGCAAGGTCTGATGAGTCATGGTACCAGTTGTTTCAGGCTGACAGGGTTTGTGCGTGGTGCAGACTCAATGAAGCCATGAACCCCAGTTGTCAACAAGGCAGGTGCAGGTTCTATACCCTACCGTTGTGGGGTGTGTTTTCATGGCATAGGTTGGGTCCCTTGGTCCACCTAAACATGTTGATGACTGGTGCCTGCTACTATGGACTGCTTGATGACCATTTGCAAGCCTTCATAGGCTTCCTGGACCCTCACAATAATGGGGTATTCCAGCAGGATAAGGCACTGTGCCATAAGGCTCAAGTTGTCCAGAATTGGTTCCAGGAGCATTCCAACGAATAGTGAGGCCTGCATGTTCGCCTGACCTAAGCCCCATCATTTTTGCGTCACCTTGCCATGAGCATGCAGGTCAGTGTTCAACCTCACTCGCAAGATAACACCTCACAGCTTACAAATGGCCATTCCCAAACTGTCCCCAGAGTTAATGTGACTTCATTATTAATCGTCCACATACAGCTTTCCCATGACTACTGGTACATCAGAGCATTTCTCAGGCCCTAACCAATAGCATCTGAAAGCACAGTTAGCTGGCTTTAACTAAGAGGGAATGGAACAATAGTTGGTCTTCTCTCTTATGCAACATACAACTTGATCCCTATGTAGTCACACTGACACATCTAGGACTGATCTCCAAGCATCTTGCAGAACTTGATAATGTACTTTGGCAGCTTCCATATGGAAAACAGGAGTCTAGAGAAGAGGACTAGGGATGTGACTACCCAGGCACAGTGAAACTGTCAAGATAAACAGTCACCTATTTTAGTTCGGCCATCTCTGAAGTAGTTGCCTGGTGGCTGAGCCGGTGGCGTGGCCGTCTTCTCGCAGTGAATGTAGATGGGATCATCGTCGTCATCAGCAGTAGCGGCATTCAGCTGCTTACATAAAACAAGCATAGATTATTTGATCTGACAAGATATGGTTCATCGCGTCAGTGTAGAGATGAGCATGTGGGCATTCATGAAACTGTACATGTGGCTAAAAATAGACACGTCTTTTCTCCTCATTGGAAATTCCGTCTTGAAAAGTAGCACTGAGATGCCATAATGGATCAGACCATGTGACAAGCATCAGAGACAGGCAAAGAGAGGATAAGTGTGGTGCAGTGTCAACTTAAAGGGAATCTAATAAACTGCACTTGCTGGAGTAATTAGTCAGAGACTTAAAGGAGGAGGTGAATTACTCCACATCGATTGCCCATATTGCCCTAATGTAACACAGGGGGAAACAATGATAGTCTTAAGAGAGGACCATGTGAGAAACACATATTAGCAGGAACACTACTAACTATCAGTCTAAGTCAAACCCAGCACTGGAGGTAAGCGGCTGATTACAGTCTGAGTGTGCACACAGAACCAACATTAATGAAGGATGCTCACATATCTGGGTGGGATGAAGCCTCCGTTCTGCAGGCTCCCATAGCAGTCCGCTCCATGGGTCTCACCAGCATAGTCCAGGTCCAGTAGAACCTCACGGTCCTTCAGCAGGTCTGAGCCTTTCTTCCTCAGCATGAGGCGCAATGGGTCAGCAGCAGACCAGCGAGCGCCCTGCAGTCCAGTGGTCAGCACACACTGCAAGCTCACCAACACAGCAGCTACACAAGCCTATGGAGTCAGCCACACATTCCAGTGCAGACACTGAAACAGAAGCAGCGTTAGATAAAATTATGCGAGGAAATGAAATGAGAGGGAAAATGTGCTAATGCATTCCCTCAGAGGAAGGGCTGAGTGGACCACAGAAAATAGACTAAGTGCTTCGGTAAAGAGGGGAGAGCAGGAGGCGGGGAGTGGGTCTGCCGCAAGCTCTGCCTCTGCCCCTCTCATTCACCGCATCCCTCTATCTCTCCAGCTCCTTCACACAGAGAGACAAAAGCAATGAGCTACCGTAACCCTCCTAGAAGAGGAGCCTTAGGTCCTCTCATCTCAGACACTCTCACACACACACACATCCTAGTTTTATTCCTTGTGAGGACCTGGATCCTTAAATGCACTATACATATGCATCTATTTATGAAGAAGAATGAAATTAAAGCTTTGTTTTATGATACAAGCTGAGTCATAAGTTTTCTTTGAACACTAATATCTACTATTTTAATCAGCACTTTTAACCAATCAACTTTGCTGCCCAAATACACAACTAACAACAAGGCGTTACACCATATACGTACTGTATGTGATATAGATAAATCTGTTACATGATTGGATCCGATTTAATGTTTTTGTCCTCTTATATATAATCCATCACTTTCTTCTGATGAGCTACCTGTAGTAGCAATATGCTCCACACATATTACTGTATACATTATAGCTGTCCTATCATATACATGCACCTCCATTAAAAATAACACTTCTTAAAAAAAGGTTACTGTTGTAAAGTTACTCTTCTGGAGATACATGTTTTGTTATGGACAGCAACTACCTCAATAATAATAATAATAATAATAATAATAATAATAATAATAATAATAAAAATGCACTCTACATATAGGTATATATAATAGATATAATATACAGAATAAACAATAATAATGTCGCATATGCATTACATTTTGCTTCACCCTGGGGAGGGTGCCCTGTAGATGAGATAATCTACAGATGCCTACATTAATAAAGGGAACATTGACTGGTAAGATGTATGCATACCTTAAATCAGTGTACATGTCCAGTACTATTTAAACATACTCTAAATGGTACTGATTTGTTTATTATAAAACACATGACAAATAGACAAAATTCCTCGGCTTGTCACACTGTAGTGATGTCATATGGATGCAGTGGAGTCTGTTATTCTATAGCTGTAATGACAGAATATTAGTTCAATGAGAGTTAAATGAGATATTTACCTCACTATTAATTTCCCAGTGAACAGGACAGAGGATAACCATCTGGCAACAAAACTGGCAACCAAATAGTGAAAGGATTCTTTAATAATAAATGGTCTATTTTTTTCAATAATAAATATTTAGTTTGGTTTATATGTATAGCGTATTTGAATGGTATTAGACATGTACCCTACATGTGCAAACTTTCTGGTGAATACTAATACTAATCTTTCACATGCAACTTTACATATAATAATTAACAGACATTTAGCTGAACATTATTTAAAGACAGACTGAGTATCTACAAAGCATCTACACTGGACTGTAAAATAAAGCGTTACTGAATTTTCCAAGCCTGTCCCTAAACATAAGCCCATCTCTCACCTCAAATGTTTTTGCTGCGTCACTTCTTTGACTGGATCTCATCTGTACACATCAGGCCCAATCTGTATGAGGGTCCACACTCATCCCATAACTACATAACTTACACAGTCGTTTAATGGTAATTACTAAACGAGTAAAAGAGGCCCCTCCGCACAGATTCGACGTCTCCACCAGGACAAAAGCACGACTCATCACTGAAGATGACCCGCTACCATTCTGAGTCCCTCCATCAAAGTCGGGCACGAGACCTTTGCAGTCTTTGGTGATGTTGATGTGGAGTTGGGGCAGTCGCTGTAACCATCCGCATGCATGTAGTCCTGCGTCTGCCAACGATGCTGGCACTAACAGGATGACTCATGGAGGCCATCACTGCTCGGTGAATGTATCAATTGGTGGCTGTTTGGGTCAGTCAGGTACAGTGATAAGGTCTATCCTTGCTCACGTCCAAAGTGAGGCTGAGTATGAAACTTCATGTCTACCCCCCAAATTTGATTCCTGTCGACCGAATCCTTCTGGGTGCAACTATTTGATGATGAGTGAATGATATTATATCTTCCCATGAGTTTACATTACATTTAGCCCCAGCAGACCACCACAATCTCTCCGTCTCTCTCTGCTGCGTTAATATTTCACACTTCCCAGCGTTGTTACTGCAGCATTGCAGAGCAGGGGGTGGGTGTCTGAGGTACTGCATGTGGGGGAAAAAAAGTGAAGGAGGGAGGCATGTCGGTCCAACAACCTGCAAAGCAACTAACTGAAAGGACATGAGTTTCCACAGAGAGCTTGCAACATTCATCATTATGACATGCATGACCATCAATAATCCTCACTACTGTTTAAGGAAATACCCAGTCAGACATCAAAAGTGTCTACTTCTGACAGCTGAAATGCCACGAATGCTCTAAATGCTATTGTCAGTACTCTACTGCTGCAGATTCCATTTGGCCCAGTACCTGTTAGAGCTGTTATGGCTGGCCCCAGTCCAAACTTCTACCATAGACGTCCTGACTAAAAAGAAACTAAAGCAGATCTGCTCTCAGCTTGGTCATGGCAACGATGGATGCAGAAATACTGACAGACGAGAGAATAAAATGTGGGATTTGTAACGACTTCTTCAAAGACCCCACGACTCTTCCATGCGGACACAGCTTCTGCATGAAATGCATTGCAGACCACTGGGACTCAAATCTCTATGAGGTGATTTATGACTGCCCTAAATGCTTAAAGAGTTTTGTGACGAGACCAGAGTTAGCTACGAACGAGACTCTTGCTGTCCTTGGGAAAAAGCTTCAAACAATGAGACTACAAGAATCTGTCCAGAACAGTGTGATGGCAGAACTGCAACAGAGGTGTCAAAAGCCACAAGCACAGTCTAGAGGCAAAATGAAGGCAAAGGAAGAACTGCAGCAACTGATGTGCGTCCAGCATGAAAAATTACTGAACTTTTACTGCAGGGATCACAAGCAGTGCATCTGTGAGACGTGTAATACTACAGAACACAGGGGGCACAACACGGTAACGGCTGCAGAGGAGAGAAAGGACAGAGAGGCAAGTCCATGGTTTTATACATACATGTATGTATATCATGCATGTATTTATTTTATCAAAATAGTCTTGAGCTATTACAGGTATAACATGTTTTGATGATAAATTTCATCCACAAATGACAAAAATCTTTTTTTAAAAATGTCAATTATTTATCAATAATTTAAAATTTTGATTGACTGTGACAACTAAACAAAATTGTGTGGCTTAATCACAATTATTTATGATAATAATTATATTAATTATAGTAATAACAACAATACAAATAATTATGATAATGATTCAGATAAAGTGCTTGTGTGTAATTTGAAGCTGCTTTCCTACTCAAATTTGAAAATATTTGAATATTTTCATTAAAACAGATAATTTTGTTGTACAGGTTTAATATTTTTAGTGATGTGAATGGGGAAGCCAAATTAGGCGAATCAGGGGTTGTCAGTTAGGTTATCATTGCATGTAGTTCTGCCTCCTGACTGTAATTTCAATCTTTGTTTAGAAAAAAGTTAAGGAATTTCTTCAGAAGGCAAGAGCAGAAATATACGATCGAGAGTCAAACTTACAAAATATATCAAATATGTCAGACATCGTAAAGGTAAGTGGCATATTGTATGTTGTATAAAATGCTGTTTTAAATTAAAACCCAAGAACATACTGTCCAAATAAAAACAAGTGTCTCCTAAATGGCAACTTTACAGGGGAGGGCAAAACCCTTATTTCATTTTAATGTAACTCAATGGAACCAGACTTTCTTCTAAGGGATTTTGAGCTATTTCTGCTGGTCCAGTCATCATGAAATTTTCACACAGCGTAAACGGCAGCTGCCGTGTTCAAATAAAAGTAAAAATCTCCACAAATGGAGATACATGTTTTTCATTGGACAGCAACAATGTACATAGAACTGTACTGCAATAAACTAACAGAAGTGACTGGACAGAAATCCTCCCAGTGTGCTATGGAAGCTAACAGAAGAGTGTTCTCTGAGCTCATTTCGACCCTGGAGAAGATGAAGGAAGAGCTGAACAGAACTATTCAAGAGCAAGAGGAGGTCTTGGTGAGTCAGGCACAGAAGGAGGAGACCAAGCAGAAAGTGTCTATACAGTCACTGCAAGCGGCGATCGCTAATTTGGAGATTCTCTCAGATGTGAAGGAAGACATCATCTTTATCCAGGTAATGTTGAGGAGCACACTTCCTCATGCTTCAGCAGTGAGACGATGAAGTTACTGGAAGTTAAAGTGAGTCACAGGTCACTTTAAATCAGGTTTGGTGGCTTTTTGTAGTGCTGCTTTAGTTTCCCCACAAACATTAAGCGCTCACGGCATCAACATTTTCTAACCTGTATAAAAGATTCGCGCAGTGTAAATAATGAAATTAAAAAATTAAAAAATGAAAGTTAGTAAAACACTCATTGAACTTTCTATTAGTTATGAATGAATACCAGTGGTAATTTTAAGGCAGCTATATAACTTGTAAGTTAGAACCATAAATCTCTTATGATTCATAAGCTAACCCTAAGCTGCACATAAACACTTTTTCAATTATTTAGCAAAGACCAGTTCTTCTATTTAGAACCATGAGCTCTATATAGAACCAGGTCATGCTGAATTTGTTCTTTGCATGGTGAAAATGTTCTTCAGACTGATGTAGAATATTTCTACATTGAAAAGGTTAATATACAGCACAGACCAAATTTGGCCTATTGTTACAAGCTTGCTATCATAACAATATTAAATATGTAAACTATGATTTCTAATATTCCCCATGACCTCTGGACCATAACAACTTCATACCCAGGTACACCAGATCTAGTAAACCTCTGTTCTTCCTCTATTTGTTTCATTTCATAGAAGTCACAGTCCGTTACCAGCCAACAGGAAGCTGATGTAGTTTTACTCCGCATGAATGAAAGCCTTTCCTTTGAATTTATCATTTCGGTCATATATACACTGAAACAAGTGCTGGAGGACGGCTGCAAAGATGCAGTAGGAAAGGTCCAGAAAACAGGTAACCTTCTGTTTTATAATAACTAGACCTCTTGTGTTAAGATACAGGAGGAAAACTGAAAAGCTGAAACCCCAGCAAAGCATAAATAATTACGACTGTGTAGGACATAAATGGTTAACCAATATTTCCTATAAAGATTTGCTGACAAATAAAGTATTTTGTTTTCCAGTCAGAGATGTGCAGCTTTTGGATAAACAGAAGCATCCAGGCAGACCATCAGGTAGGCAGACCTTCTGATACAATAGCAAAACCTGTAGGAAAGTTCAAGATGAAGCATTTTTGTTTCTGTCTCTTGCAGTGCATCGATCTTTGACAAGTGTTGGAGGGCCCAGACCAACAGGTGAGTGTCAGTTTAATTGATTATAAATAATAAAGTATGACAACTGCAGTAACGATTAACACATTGAATTATTAGAAATTTTATTATAATTATTAATGTCATTATTATTATTATTATTATTGTTATTATTATTATTATTGTCAATATTATTATTAATAATGATAATGATTAAAAGGATAGTTTCATAATTACTAAGGAATCTACAAAAGGAATGAGACTTGGTGGGTAGGTTTGATATTGTGAGACATGCAAATGATTCAAGCTTCATGCTCAAGGCGAGGACGGGCCTCATCACTAACCCTGACTTGACCCAACAGCCACGATAGTGGACATTCTCTGAGCAGTGATGCTCTTCATGAGTCATCCTCTTAGTGCCAGCAATATTGGCAGATGGCTGCACAACACAGGACTACAACTGTGTCAACATCACCAAAGACTGCAATAATGACGTGCCAGACTGTCACGGAGTGACTCAGAATGGCAGCGCTACATGATGTGAACCACTGGGGAAACTTTGGGTTAAATGTGAGAGAACTTTATGGTGGGAGCAAACTCACTAACTTAAAACCATTCCAATGTCCAGAACAGGCTGGACAGCGCCAGTTCAGTGGGAGCCTGACTCCTCCCTTTTCTCCCAATATATAAAAACATGATTCCACAACCCACAAGCGAGTTCTCAGTGTTCCTAAAGATTCTCCCTTTAATTTTCGGAAATCGGAGGATACATTTAGTTAAAGAAAAAAAAAAAAAAATCGGCATCCTTCTGTTTTTCTAGGGCAAACAATTTTGGAGAGGGGGACAGTTGGCGAGCTGCTTAGCTCATTGAGATCAGCAATTCATGCTTCCTGTGATCAATGTACATGGAGCACCATCAAAAAGAAATGTTTAACTTTTAGAGAGATGTTAAATTATTTATGTTGTTCTGTGTTCAGAATATGAATGCATTTTCTATTTTAAAAAAACTGGTTGTTATCTATGACTTTGCACAAAAGCTTCATGAGAACTTATTAACTCTGTTCAAAATAGTCTACTGCATAAAACTCATATACCGACTTTAGTATGCAGTATGTGACCAACAAGAATTTCCCAAGGACATCAAAAATATCTGGATAACATACTTCCCCAGGAAAACATGCCAGTATGCAGCTTCATAATACTGTACACTGCATGCCAGAGTACAACACTTATTTAAGAGGAAATAACCATGGAGATATCTGCCTGATTATGTTTAACCAGAGAATGCATAGTGAGGAGATCTGACACTCTGTAATGTCTGTAAGAGATGAGGAAAAAAGGGCGGGTCTCAAAATCACTCTGATAAGTTCAGTCCCTGAACTAAAACACAAATTAAAAGGTCATATTTTATTTATTTATTTGGGGATAAATGGCATCCATCCCTCCAGTACAGGTTTAGAGACGTAGATGTAGAACCTAAGCCAAAGCTGCTCTGGTGGACACCTTTATAAGACACTTTATGGGTTTTGTTATTTGACACTTGTTTGTAAGCTAACTAGCAAGTTACCTTGTAAGTAAGATATAGATTATTAGTTAATTAGCCTTCTTTAAATGGACAATCCTTGTATTGGTAGAAACTACTCATAATTGCTTTTCGTCTTGACTAGCGTTCCAGCGAAGGATGCCAAAAATGAGAAAAGACTTCATGAAATGTAAGTGTTTCTATTTAGTAAATAACACAAAGGGTCTTGGGCTGTTAAATCATTGCTTTAACAGTGAACTAGTTGCTTCTAATTATGATTCCATAGCTAGTAATTCATTGATTTGGAGTTTCTGGGCTTAAACAGTGATGGAGACAAAGAACAATGGAAGAGAAACCATTCAGAAAATAATTCATCTCCATTTTTCCATACTTCTTTGTAGATGCCTGTCCACCTATACTAGATGCTGACACTGCACATCCATCTCTGAACATCTCTAATGCCAACATAAGAACATCTATCAAACGACCAAAAAAACTAAAAGCTTCTCTGAAGAGATTTGACTGCTGGGAACAAGTGCTGTGCAAAGAGGGCCTCAGAGGAGGGCGCTTTTACTGGGAGGTCGAGTGGTCAGGAAAGGGTGTGTTCATCGGGTTGGCACTGGAAGGCATAGCTAGGAAAGGCGAAGGGGCGGAATGCGGGTTAGGACGCAATGTCAACTCCTGGTGTTTGCAGTGCTCTGATGTCAGTCACTTTGCCTGGCACAACAATGTCATGACCGCCATTGAGGTTAATGTCTCCTCACCCAGAATAGGAATCTGCTTAGATTACAATGCAGGTACTATTGCGTTTTACAGCGTATCAGATAAAATGACCCTCCTCCACGAGTTTACCTCAGAGAAGTTTTCCGAGCCTCTGTATCCAGCCTTCGGTCTTGGCCTCGGACTGCAATCATGGATAAAAATCTGCAATTTAGACGACAAATGAGAAATATATAAGAGTGACAGTTAATGATTACAGCAACAACAGGGATAAACAACCAAACCGTTATCCCCACCCACACTCACAGTTGAAGGCTATTTCCTGCTCCATTGCCGTCTTTCCTTTGAGCCAGCAGCTAGGTGATAATCCACAGCAGTGTTATTACAGCAAGTAGAACAGAAAACTTTCTAAAAGCAATGTTGTAGACATTATAATGCAATGTGCACCAACACAATTGCCTTGTTTTATTTGAATAAAAGAAACAAACTATTTAAAAAAACAAAAACAAAAAAAAAAACACTGTCTTCTGCTAACTCCTCCTTAAAACAGAAAATGCACAACCCAAACATTTAGACCACGTCTTTTTCACAGGGGTCCCATAACACACCATACATGTATCGTTTCAGGGTTTGATGTGTACTCAAACCTCACTAATGCAGCTGCTCATCTTTCTTATGAAATATACAGTAGGTGAAGTGGAGTGGTATTAAAGACCCAGCACAGTGACACATTTTGCATTTCAGTCACCTCTATGAAGTCCCCAAAAAAGGGCATTTCTTTTTTACACCATCTATTTCACAATGTGAATGATGACCCTCATACAGATTACATTTTCATAACCAGTATGAAAACATGGCACAGGCCCATCACACAAACTGATCTTACATCAACAAGCCAGAAGAGAACAGATGGAGAGCACGAACGGTTAAGTGTTGTATAGTGTTGCATAGCATCACATAACAGATGTGATAGGCAGTGTGCGTCAGTTCAATGGTTTGGAGATTTCGGGATGCGTGACAGCCTTAGATTAGTTTAGTAATTCTCTCTACAGAATGCTAACAGCATACCCGGTTTTAAAGAGTCAAAGTTAGGCTTTGATTTCAAGTCACATGTATACTGATAAATAAATTAACTGAAAGATTCCCTGAAAGTTTTCAAATAATGAAGTAGAAAATGTTACATCTAAGTCTTACAAGCTTCAGCTGTTAGTCTATTAGCTGCCATCAGCAGCTTTAAACCAAAGATTTTGTATAAGAAAAAAATAAATAAATAACAAAAAATAATAAAAAACACAAAACAAGAGGCACATGCATATTAAGGTTAATGGGGAAAAAACAGATAACTGTATTTACATTGCCATAGTTTCAAATAAGGGTTCACATGGAGCTGACATTCCGTGAGCCTGAAACACTGCTGCTCCTTCTTCATATACAAATGCCACGTTTACATAAGAGGGTGGTAACTACTATGCAAGAGTCCACACAAAATTATAACATACCAGCTTCCCCTCCTACCCAGCAGGCGAGAACAACAGTGGAGCAACAGCAATGGCAGATCATATGTACAGAAATCAACCTTTCCAGGCTGTGAAGGCGATGTTGGCATGTTTCATAGCTGTTCCAAGGACCTGAAAAGGCATGACTGATGTTCAACGAGGCTGAAGTTGATATTTACCAAATCCTAGAGCTTTCACAGCTGCCAGAAATGTACATGCAGCAGTATTTAAAGGGCAATGGAAAAATTCACACAACAAGCTGGGTAATAGGAGTCATCTTCTGCTTCCACATCTGCACCAAGATCATGGATAACGTTAATTCAAAGACCTTAGACAGCTCTGCGTATTTCACCCCAGACATTTTCCCAAACCTTGGACAACATTGAGGTTTCATGGAGGGAAAAGAGGAGCTCATTCCACCTTAAGCGGCTTCATGATCCTGACAGCAACCTATAAAATAGCAGCCAATATTTATAGTAAACTTTAATTTACTTTCTGTTGAGGTGAAGATTCATATTTCTGAGTGCACTATAAAAGGCAAAACAGAGTAGAACATCAGAGAACTCCAAACACTGACCAAATGCATAATATGCCTCTTTAAAATTAGCTAAATCAGGAATTATTCTGGTTAATGGTATCTCTTATTTGCTAGGACTTTAAGAAGTGAAAAAGGCCTAACGTGTCAAGCATAATTATTAGCATAATAATGACGTGACATACAAATCAAGCAACGTCCAGGGGTGGGGCCAATGGTTACAAAATAATAACATAATAAAAATAATATATAATACCGATAAAAAAAATAAAAAAAACAACATTTAAGCCAGCCACACGTCTTAAATACCACACGATGAGCTTCAGCATGGGTTATAAATGGGCTGTAAATTGAAGAGAGCAGCAGCAGCAGCAGCATCTTCATACCAGAGCCCTCTACTGAATCACTACCAGAGCCCTCTACTGAATCACTACCAGAGCCCTTTACTGAATCACTACCAGAGCTCTCTACTGAATCACCATGAATCTTCTACAAGGTAAACTGTATGCCACAAGCTTCAACACGGAATGTTGATATTATAAACAGGGAATATATAGCAGAAAGGTTCTAAGTTTAATCTAGAACTGACTTCTTAAAATTTTCCCATCTTATCTTAAATGTACATTACTGTACATTCTGGTACCAACTAATTTGTCATTGCACATTGAAAGGCGCAGCAGTTAGGTTCTGGTACACCACAAAATTTGAGTTTGAAAAGTTTCAGCCTCATCAGGCAGGATTCCAAATTAGCTGAGTGCTAACAAACCAACAAACCTTTAGAAGCTACCAGAAATGTACATTTAGGGCCCCAACTAAATGCCCAGCTCTAGTGGTCACAGTTTGCCACCATGTGTCAGAATATTCCAGGTCTTCATAAATCTAATATTTTTATTCACTTTAATTTTACTCTTAATACATGATGCGTAAAGCCATGTTCGGTCACATAAGGCACATTCTACTGATCATTTGGAATGACAGCAAATAACGATCCGACTCTTAAAGCTTCATTAAAATAAAAAAAGATTTTCAGTTGAGAACCAACACAACAGGAAGTCTTGCGCACAGTTTAAGCTGTGTCTGAGAAAAAAAAACAAACCCCTGCATCAGCAAATACTTAATCACTGAAACAAACACATTCCATTAAAGAGGCTATACATATTTGAGATCTGTTTATTTCTTATTTACAAAAAAAAGTTACTGTATGAACATTAAAAGAAAAATCAGCACATGCTTTGCTTAGTGTAGAGAAGTGTTAGACTGAATTAATTCATTTTGACATTAGATACAAATAAAAAAGCAACTAAATACATAACAAAAAGAATATGTACATATTTATATATATATATATTAAAAATACATGTAAAATGCTTCTGTACGATGTTCATGTGCCAAACGTAATCCATCATTGCCCAGCAATGTCCAAACACACAGGTCCATCACGGTTCAACAAACCTACGTTTAACCCAACTCCACCGCTTGTATCACATCTAGTCATAACTGCCTGGCAAACATCTTCTGAGTGTATTCAAGTAAACTCTCTTCAACAAACTCTCTTTAACCCCGCCTAACATTCAGCTGAAGACACGGAATGGTTAAGCATCTCACCTAAACGAAGGAAAATGCTCGACAACATAATGGAACCAAAAACGCATGGAAAAAAACTTCCATTACTTCCACTCGAAACCCAAGAAGCAAAACACTGTTCTTATGGCATGAGTGGCTGAAAACTAAGAGTACAAACACTGTAAGCCAACATCAGGGAACTGTGTTGAAACAGTATACCATAATGTACTTGAGTGCAAAATCAACAATCAAGCAGGCTCTCTGCTGCCAAACACAGGCCATTCATTTTAGGATGAAACAGAAGGTCTCCATGACATGATTATACAAGTATGAGAGTCAAACTAAAACAGAAACCCTTAAAAAGAACAACATCTGCAAGCCTTTCAAATCCAACCAGGCTATCCACTTTGCTCAAATATCTAATTCCACAGATTTTTCTAGATTTCTACATAATCCAATCTCTGATATGGAAACATAATTCAGAGTGTTCTAATGTGAAAAATGATTGATAGTTAAGAAATTTACTGGCACAGGCTTCTTTACAGTGATGGTGATAGGAACCAGGGGAAATCATTAAGTTATCAATATTACACGTAATTATAATAATGTTAAAATGGCATAAAGCCTAAGAACTTTATGGACTATTTTGCCTCACAATGTCCTGCACGCAGCAAAGATTAAGGCAAAACCTTTATAACACAACACACACATATAGCAAAGTCACAGCCAAACTCATAACCATTTCATACAGTATTTCTTTGTGATCCAGCTTTTAAAAGTATTACCCTTTTCAGATGTCTGGTTCCTATCGCCACCATTGTGAACAATCAGTAAGCTTTAGTAACTGAAATGCTTTCATTAGTAAACTTATCTACATCAGAACCTTCCACACCAGCATACTCTGAATTACTTTGCTTACATCTCAGTGACTTTACTATGCAGATATTTTAACCATTGGGTGGGATTGCTCTGGGGTTTGTGGCTATTTGTGTGTGGACATAAGGCAACAAAACAAGAGTAAATGTACATAAAACTAGCAGGCTCCCCTTTACACAAAGGAGGAGATGTACCTGGAAGAGTACAGGGTACAAGGTAAATGAACAAAGTAGTAGTGTTTTAGCATACCTCATCACCTGACCGTGGACTGTGGAATATATATATAGTGTATCAGAACAATTTGACATCCATAATGGTCTTGGCCACTTTCCCATAGCAATCACATTCATCCCATTGATAAAATCATTAATAATAAAAAAAAATAAAATAATACATTTTCTATAGCAGCCAAAAACTATTTGAAAACAATGAGTCTTATCAGATGAAACATTGCAGTAACAGTCAAGACAGTAAAACCTTTTCATCAGCAACAAGTACCTCTGCATACTTAATATGGATTTTAGTGAGGTATTCATCAATAGAAAGACCTTTACAAGCAGGAATGGAATATTAACAATCTATTAATGTGAATTTAGCATCCAATAATAGTGTATTTACACTGTACACATTCTGTACATGTGTGATGCAGGTTTCTTTTCATCAAGCCAATACCTTTGTGCACAGTGTTGACAGTGCATTAAGGGTTATTCTGTAATTCGTTTGTCCTCTTCACCTTTGAAAGTATAAGGTTAGTATACCGCATGTTCTTTCTTTAAATATTTGTGCAAGGCAAAGCAAGTGTAAACAAATTGATATCTTAAAATTAGCACATAATAATCGAAGTTTTTTTCCCCATGCTCCCAACATTTTCTTTTTTATCTGATCCTTGTCATGGATTTGTCAAGGCGCTGACACTCATTGGTGAGCAAAGTTTGTTCCTGCTGTTCGTACCTAAGTTAATAGTGGGAGTATTAGTAAAGGCCCTGTTGTGTCCTATGCTGTGTTCTTTTAGAAAGAGTGATGGGCTCTCAGCACCAGGGCTCTCTCTGGGACCTGCCTCGGTGCAGACTGTCACTCCTCTGCCAGGCACTCCTCATTAGTTCCAGCGCCTCCCTGCACTTCTTCTGAACTGACACATCTGACACCTTCTTACGAGGTAGACACACCTTAGGGAAAGAAAGAGAGAGAACACAATTAATAGCATTACAGTTATTAACTCTGACGAAAGGATGTGAAAATGGAAACACAGTGCTAAACTTGCCACATGTCTGATCATATTGGTTAATATACAAGGGAAATCCTGTCACTTTCGCTAAATATTTGCATAATTAAAGTTCTGAGTCATTCAGAAAGATTGTTGATTACCTATTCAGGCAAACTAGTACCCAAAACAGCAGAAAGCAGGTGTAGGTTCACAGATCATTTTGCATTTTGGCTATACTTAAAGACATTGCAACAACTTGGTTCCAATCACCACTGATTTTAAAAATGTAGTAGTCATTCTGGAAAGTACTGTTTAGAAAGTTTCATATCAAACGACTTTGAATGTTTATATATCAACATTTTATTAAAAAAATAAACAACAGAAAAATAAATCCTACCTTTAAGGTTAAAGAAATTTTGAATTCAAATGATTTGATGGGCTTACACTAATCCTCACATAGTTTTCTAAACCAGCACTATAAAACTCCTTTGGTTTGTTATAACAGTACAGGCTATAAGCCGGTAAACATGTCCAAAAACAATACAGTTAAAATAGCATGGACTTGGAAAGGACATCCAAGTCTAATCTTCACCATAAGGATAACATCCTACAGGACAATAAACTATACATATAGAGAAAGGATTAACTTCAAAAGTAAAAACCAAATATCTCTGCCAATATTAGCAGTTAATGTGAACTGGGCTAAATTTTTAATAATCAGTCTGTCCCTAATTGCTAAATATCATAAAAATAAGGTGGGTGTCTTTCTCTTTCAACCTGAAGCTATCTAAAATCAACTGTTATCAAGCTAAAATAAAAACAAGTACTAATTGATGAAAATCTATCAAATTTTTCCTGATATTTATACCTGGAACACAGACGTCCACACAACATCAAGTTCTTTCAGGAGCCGATCCCTCTCCCCCCAACCACTAAAATACAGGACCCAAGGAGGCAGGAAATGAGCCCGGTCAGCTGCAAACTCCTGCAGAAAGACAGAAAGGTGGAAAAAAAAAAAAGCAAACTAAGGAAACTTATTCAAGCAAATGAAGGCATCAACCTGTACTAAACTTGCATTAATAACGAAAAAGCTCCAAGATAAGACCACCAGTAACAGAGCCGTTTATCAGGACTCACTGCTCTAGTGACCTTTAATTTCCTAACAGCTTCGACACTTCAAACTGCATTGGTGAGACAGACTGCCTGAATGTATGTTTGCTCTTACAATGACGCAGTATTCTTTATCCTCCTCAAGGCAAACAGCCGTGATGTCACTGACATCAGCTCCACCAAGCGAACGAAAAAAACTGGTCTGGCAATCCTGATGACAGGTCAGCAGCTTCTTGTCTGTCAGAACAAGGCAGCATGGGATACAAGGTGTGGGCGCTAGTCCCTGTGGAATCACCTTAAGGACAAACATAACAAAACACAAGCATTAGAAAAGCACATCCAACTTTGTTTTGTTCAGAGTACCCAAATGTATTTTGCTCAAAATGTAAATAGCTTAGAAGGACAGACAGGAGCTTAAATCTAGTTTGAAGGCGTAACTGTACATTGCCAGCCTTGTGTAGAAAATGAATATTGCCAAAGCTGTTAAAAGAGATTTTCATAAAAGAGGTTTTGGGCCATATAGCAATAATGCTTATGCAAAAACACAAGTACACAAAACTTTAAGAAAACAAGGAAGGTGAGCAGTGCTGTGGAGTGCCAAAGTCGGACTTACCCCTTTAGACACAGCCTGACAGATGAGCTGCATCCAGTCTGCCATGTCTTGCTCGTTCTCGGCACTTAGCTCCAGAGGAGGACGTGCTGTTAAAATCACCTGAAACGCATGTGGCCTCTCTGTGCTGTTTGAGCGTCTGCAGCCTCCACAATGCTCACCCCTTCAGTCATGTTTGCAAAAAAAACAACAAAAAAAACAAAAACAAACATGAAGCATTTAAACATTAAAATTAGCCATGTTTTATAGTTTCTCTGATACTATGGCATAAAATAATAACTTTGTATGTCATTTACTTCCATACTTGGGCTTAAAAATCAGATGGAATGAATGGGGATCACTGATAGTTATTCTACATGCTTTATTATTTGATTAAACTTATTCAAGCCTATAAACATAAGTCACAGTATCAGCGACAAAAAAAAACAATGAAAAGTCCAGCACTAAATCTGACCCTATAATACAGGACTGAACAACTGAGCTGTCCCTCTTCCCAGCTGCAACAGTGTTTTAAATTGATATATTCTACAATAAAATTAACATAAGTATTACTTAAATATACTCTATTTTGTAATGATGCAGAAAGACCTTTTCCCTTTAAAGAAGCACTGTATTTTGCTACAGCTCTATAAGCTTAATCAGAATGCATTTATTGCCTCCACTCATTCAATAACATTATCCATAATGTCATCCAGCAATTAGTAACGCCTGAAAGACACAAAACTACAATGTGGTTTAACAATAATTCCATACATAAACTATAGTTTAGGAATGAGTGCTTACCCCATGGTAATTGACATCAATGGAGTAACATCAGTCCTCTCAGCATACTGGTAAAGGATGCCAGTGCTAAAGAGAAGGGTTTCCAGGTTGCATAAAAAAAGGACAGTGAAACACACATATAAATACATGGCATACTTACAATAAACGCATGATCAAAAACTTGAGGCTAGTGTGATCCTATATTAAACAAACACCTAAGCAATTCTTCTGCCATCTTTTATTGAATTAATAGATTTTCATGCACTTAATCCTGTCTTGCTATTTAAATATCTACACATTTGTACAATCAGTATTTAAATATATACATGCTAAAACTGACGGTTTAATACTGCATGTGTAAGGGCTGTGAGAACTGCTTTCTACTGTAATAAGCTAACCTGGGTGACCATCAAGGTCATTTACAAGTCAAATTGCTTATTGTGCACAGATGGGAGTATGGGTACATGCTGTAGCTCCACTAAGATATTACCATTTTGCTCAGCATGAGACAACAATTGTCTGCTCAGATAACATACATTTAAATTTTAAAGAGAATATATTTTAAATGTCAGTATAATCTTATAATTGCACAAAATTACTTTGAATATAGACATCTATGCATTCCTTCTGTACCTAAGAACGAGATAACAGCTCTTCCACAGCTCCTTTCCCAGGTATGAAGTCCCTGCACGGTACAGAAGTGGACCTTCCTTGGTGCTTCGTGATATTCCTGAGCCTGACGGTGAAGTGGGAGAACCCAGTGACACATCCATGGGGTCCTCCCAGTGAACGAGGGAATATAGGCGGATACTGACCTCCGACACCTGCACACAATTAGATCTTCAGTGCAGGAAAAAGGACATGTAAACACTACAGGCAGCAAACAGGCAGGCTTTCAACCTTCATACACAATACACCCCATTATTATATTCTGATTGTCTGTAAATGTATCCCCAAAATTTCTAAAAAACCCACTCAAACTGCTTTTCATCAAACTCGAACAGATTTGGCAGTGTGGTTTATGACACATGAGGACTTGTAATTAATTAAAAGTCAGTCACCATGACGCTGAAGTGATTTTTGACAACTGATGCACATCACACAAGCTCATTGTCTCTACAGATTACTAGTACAATTTCTGATGTTTTAACTTGTAGATTCCAGTATAATGTTGCAATTTTGAACATAAGACAAAGAGAAACAAAAGAAAAAGTGTATCCACACAGATTCTGCCAGTGAGGCAGAATTCGGAACAACATTTATAAACTAAAATTAGTGCCCCTGTTCAGCTACACGTTGTCATATTAAAAAAAAGTCTCTCTTGTGGTTTACTGTAAGTGGCTTTAATGAACACCAGGATGCAGATTTGAGCGCCTTTAAAGAAGTTCAGGACACATATTTGGAAATAATTTGGGTTACTATTGACTTCCAGAGTTTGCTAGCAACATTATCCTCATAGTTCCAAAGCTAAATAAGAAAGTGTGTTATGTCTGTTATGGGTCAAGTGGAAAAAAATGCATAAATCTGATTTAATTTTCTTTTTTATATATGTAATATATGTCACAAAAGCTAACTCGGCGATGATTTTTTTTTGGTATGATAGTGGACAATCACCTCACACTGAGACTCCTGACACACAAACTTAGTGAGAGCCAGCTTCTCCATAGTAGCATCAGTCAGGACAGCAGGGTAAGGTGGCTCCCTGCAACCATTTATCATGGCTGACTTCAGCACGCTTAGAAACCAGCTACAGCACAGAAGAGGGAGAATGACTTAGCAAAACACTGCATCAAAAACATGCAACTTTCAAATTTTCCAATTTACCAAACAAAAACAGTTCACTATCCAGCTCCACATCGCATGAGAATTTATATATTCAGCTTCTTTTTCTTACAACTTTCAGCTGACACATTTCTATCACCGTACCTTTCTTTACACTGGCATGAGCATGAGCCGCAACAATAAGGCATTGAAAACCAGGCAGAACTGAAAGTATAAAGAACAACGCAGACTCACATAGTGAGTGAGCAATCTGCAGTATCCAGCAGGAACTGTCTTCTTCTGTTGGTGCACACCAGAGTAACAGTCTGCTGGTCCAAACCGACCTAAATCACAAAACACGATCTGTTTCATAATTGAAATATCATGGCCAAGGTGACTAACTAAGCTCATTCAGCTTTGAAAAAAATAAAACGCGCTGACAAATATTCACTCACAGATATGTAATCCAGCTCACTGTAGGACACAGCTTCTTCTACAGTATAAGGCTTTTCTGCTGCCCCTAAAAACAGCAGCACACAAATGAGCTAAAAGGGTATGCTAGAAATCTGCTAGCACAACATATAAACAAAGCTATACTGACAATTTACTTGATTAAATATATTAGGCCATAACAGCAACCTCACCTTTCCGCAACAGATAAATATAACAATCTGTCAGCAGCAGATAAAGTGGCTGCAGATCCCCCTCCATGTGGCCTGTACTCATCCTTACCATCTGGAACATAGTAGAGAATATAAATCAATGTTTAAACCTCTGTTAAAATGCTGTTAAGGTCTTTTAAGGGCCATTATCAATGCAAACCACGTTTTTCAAAGAAAAGAATTTGTAGTAGTATGTAAATTAAGTTCCAAAACATAACATTCAGTACCCTGACAATTTATTACTACTCAGCCTACAGCAGTTCAGCTTTGATCATTTATATTGTGGACCTCAAGAGAAAAAGTAAAATACATAAAAAGATGGCTACAGTTTGAAAAACAATCTCTGATTTTATCCCTATCCCCAAGTGTAAATAGATCAATCAAGAAATTTTGTGTGAGCACACCAGCTATAATTATAAAAGCCTATACATCACAGTGCAAACTTCATTCCTAAATCATTGTAAATCTGAACTGGGTTGAGTTAATTGAATAGAACTGCTTACTGAAACAAACTGAAAATGTACAAATGAACACCAAATCTAAAAACAAGGCATATTTTATGCATAATTTTGTAAACATTAGAAATATGAACACCAAACATCTTTTGGATGATATACAACATTTGCAGTAGATTGGGAAAGAGGTAGTTGTACCTTAAAGTGTTGCTCTTCATTCTCCCTAAAAACATGGATCATGAGAAGCAATAGGTGATTGTTGTCGACCCTGAAAAAAAGCAAACAGAAAAGGGATTTAAAAAAATAAAATAAAATAAAAATCTAATTCACTTGTTTTTGCAAGAACTAAAATAGATTAGCCCATAGTTCATTCAAGGTCAGTTCTCACAGTGAACTGAATCTGACCTGAACTCTGCAGGATGAGAATTCTCTGTTGGACTGTCTCCCTCAACTTCCTGCTCTTCTTCTTTACTTTGAGTAGAACCATTCTGCTGCATCACATTCCTACCAGCATCTTTCTCCTTCTCCTCTAGGAGGAGGGAGGAGGCATCCGGCTCTGCTGTCTCTCCTTCTCTTTCATCTTCATGGCCACCAAGTACAGCCTGCGACTGGCCATGCCCTGCAGAGTCATGGTGCCTACCACTCTGGGCAGCAAGGTCTGGACTGTGGGTGGTAAAGCAGTAGAAGTCTGCAGGAGGTGCAGCGGCCTGCAGGAAGTTGGGGCTCGGGGCCACAGGGTGGTAGTCTGGGTCTGGAGGCTCACCCCCTGCGTCCTCTCGAAAGGGCTGATGCTGAAGAGGAGCTGCGGCAGGGTTAGCTACAGTCGCATCATCCTTCGGTTCTTCATCCTTTTCTAGTTTTTCCCAGCTGTTTCCATCCAGACCTCCATTCAACCTGTCCATTACATCTCGGAGTGGCTGGCCCACACTGTCCATGGAGGTGTCCGTCATCTCAGGCAGCCGCAGTAGACCCTCAGCCTCCTCATCCTCCCTGTCCTCCGTGGCTGTTTGTGCAGTGCCATTCGGTCCATTTAGCGGACTCCAGCTACCTCCGGTGGGAACATCCTCCGTGCTACCTCTCTCACACACAATCTGAAGGGATTCCTCAGTCTCTGCTGGATCAGGAGAAGCCATGTTGTGGCCACTGCTAGCAGAGTCTGTTGATCCCTTCCCACGTCGTTTTTTACCTGGCTTCCTCCGCCTGGCCATCCTATAGGAAAGATAGCATAAAATGTGTCACAGCAAATGACGGTCTTTTTCACATCTAGTTTTTATGTTTGCTCTAATAACTGAATGCTTTAACAACATATCCAATAATAGCACATTAATACAAAAATACATAATATGGAAGAAATATCATTAGAATTATCATTAATAGCAATTTTTCCATTTAAAACCTCAATGCAGAATTTAGTTCTGCAGACTCTCTGGACATCACTGTGTCATGTGCTTCTTTGAACTGAACAGGGAGTAGTACCTGATGACTTCCAGCTCTGTACTGGTACTCTCAGTATCATCTCCAGGGGTGCTGTCGTGGCGGTAGGCTGTGTGCACTGGAGTCACATCAGCTGAGGTGTTTGTGTCAGAGTCTTCGTTAAAGGGGTTGTGTCGAAACGTCGGACTGCGAGATGTGCTCCTGACAGGTGCTGCTGCAGCCCTGATCACCACAGAGTCACTGACCACTGTCTGGGGGTCGGACGCTGAAGAACGAGGCCCACTGACCGGGTCAGTCAGGTCTCCTTCTGTCAGTTAGAGAAAGGAAAAAAATATATGAAAAGAATTCTCCAAAACATGGCGAATAAAGATTCAGGTCAAGCATAAATAGCTGCTCCAGCAGTAATAGCGCTTGCAGGTGCATTGGTAGACACTGTTGCTGAGTCAGGACATAATTCCACAGATAGAAAAACAAAAAGACAGACAGACAGACCCTTTTGAATAAGAAGTGCACAAGCCTGGGTTCAACCACACTCCAATAGCTTTCCATCATTTTCTTGTTTACCACAGCACAAAGAAGAACCACATGCAAAATCTCAAAAAATACTTATATGTATTTTAGGACTGCTTGGTGTGCTTTCACTGTCAAGTGGTCTTAACGGATAAAATATCTAAAAAATGTCGTACAGTACTGCAAAATTCAGAGACCATCTAGAACGTAATTCACTTAATTTCCAGTCAAAGTTTTACATTTTTCAGCATCTGGAAAAAAGTAGAAAATTACAATTAACAGGTAATTATCCAGAAGCTATATCTATCTTTTCAGGATACTTGCAAACAAGTTTCATGATGTTGGGCTCTAGGATCACCAGCAGACACGTTGCTTCAAGTTTTTTACTATTTCTGAGTGATTAGTTTTTTTTTGTTTGTTTTTTTTTACAGCTATGCGACCTGTCAGACTCCTAGCACAGAACTGTCTCCTCGCAGTGAAAGGATGGTCAGAAAGACCTGTGATTTTTCTTTAATCTGAAGTAGAGAACTTCTCTCTGAAAGATCTAAGCTTAAAGCACTGTTTATCTGACGGTAGCAGTTTTGGTGGTCTGCCAGAATTTGCAGTTCTCCTCATTGGAGGAGTCACACTTTCTTCGTCAAAAGTTATAAGAAAAAAGAAATAAACTGTTCTTAATGACTATTTTGATTTAAAAATTACATTGGTAAAATAAGTGGTCCAAAACTGTTATATCGTATTGTGTGTTGAGTAAAGAAATTGAGTTTTCAAGTAAACAAGAAGTTGGTTTAACCCAGGCCACAGACATGCATATCTGCCACATACACAGAGCCGCTAAGAGGGAGGAAAAGCAAGCACCACAGAGAGGGGGTTTAGCTGAAAAAGGCTTTGCAGAATAGTTTAGCGCAACACCCTGCATAAACACTGCAAAGTACTTCCCTCTATTTAGGCATATAGCTCATGATTTGATACGCAACTGCTGTACTTAAACAAAAACATGAACAGGAACGCAACCATCCTAGTTATGTAGAACCCATTATCTTCACCACACGTATACAGTACAGTAACTTCTGCCTTCAGCAGTATGCTAAAGAAAGCATTTTTATTAGTATGAAGCAAGTTATTTTAAAAAATCCAGATATTTTATCATTCAGCAGTTTTACATATCAGTATATCCCACGCTTTAGCATTATTGCAAAAGCAACACCCAAAAATCTAAAGTATTAAAGCATGAATAACTTAATGTAACAACAAAGAAGGTACATAGACATGCTTCTTTGGTTGAACCCATGGTAAAAATGGACATGCATGATGCTGTGAGCAATGCTGAGGTGAGGAAACTGAGCTGAGTGGGGTTAGGTTGGGATGGGGGATAACAACCATGTCCCACCTTCCCAGTCTGCACTTGGCATTGACTGCAACACAGGGAAGATGTCACCGAAATCATAATCTAAAAAAGGAGGGATAAGACTCAACATTAGACAGGAAAGAATGACCAGATGGAGAGAAAAAAAAAAAGAACGAAAGAAAAAGAGATGTGATGAATTCTGAATATGAAATAAGGCATATGATCTACACATTATGAGTCTATAAAACAGACAGCGGTATTTAACATGATGAGCTGTGGACAGTGGAATTACAATAAACTATGATGATAAATATCTATATTACTCAACACAAACCACAGACTGCAATAGTAATTACTTAAAATGATCATTTGAAATTATAATACCTGTCAGTAAATAACCATCTATAAGAAGTACAGTACTATAGGCACAGCAGAAACTGAGGTAGAAGAAAAATTATATATTAAGGAGAAAAAAAAAAAAGACAATTAGGAGGGAAACCTTACCTTCACTTGAAGGGGCAATGGCACTGTCATCCCACTCAAGGTTAGTGGAGGTGAGGGATGTGAACGAGTGCAAGGACAGGCTATCAGAACTTGGCAATCTCTCCTCAAAATCCAATAGATTCTGTGGTTTGTAGTACTCCGGCATGTAAGGTGCCACATCCAAGTATGGAACATCCTAGCAGCCGGTTAAAATAAGGATGAAAAGTTTCTGAACATCACAAGTATTCAACCCCAAATCCTGATTCCAATTTCTGGTCATGGATTTTGTAATCACTAGCAGGTCATTATGTCAAAGCACAGTTTCTTAACTAGCTAATCAGTTCAGTAAACTACCACTCATTACAAAATCCAGGATTTAGAACAGGATTCAAGGACTGGAGTTAAATATCTCTGCTCTATACCATCTCTCGCTGTCATGACGAACATGGTAGAGTGGATTTAAAACTTTTTTATGAAATGGCCAGTCTAATTTTACAGTGGGAAAATAAGTGAAAGGTCATACCAATTCAAGGTCAAAACGGATAAATTCCAATCCAGAAACGAGTGTAAGGAACAGAGTGAGGTGGTCATGACTGCAAACCAGTGCATTCCTGAAAAATAAGGAACCAAACATCCCATTGAAATATATGTAGTCATATGCAAACTTTTGACTGTATTTGATTTCTAATACATGTCCTCTTCTTACATACGACATTTTCAGCTAATTTTAAAGCGCAATTTATTTTTCTTTATTTGACATAATAAAAAGATTAAATGCTACATATTAACCATGACCATGTTAAATCCACCAAAACACATCTGTGCATTGAAATGTGCAGATGTCTACTCTCTGTAAAGGCTGTGTTAACTTTTTTCACTTCGAAAATCAACAAAACATGTAATTTTACCAAGACTGACAAAAGTTTTGCATTCAACTGCACATGGCTAGTTAGCCCCAACTCTTGTGGTGCGTAGATAAATCAAACTGCAGTAACATAAACCCACTTACTTGAAATAATATTTGTGAAGGAGTGCTTGATTTTCCTGGAAAAGACGAAGGTAGCTTTCTAAAGAACTTTCACTGAGTGCCAGGTACAGCCATGCTCGACCTGCGGAGCAAGTATTAACAGTCACATCACTGACCTCATTCCTGCCCCCTTGACCTCTTCTGTTTTATAAAGTAAGGGACAAAATATTACAAATTATCTTGACTGCCCAAAAAAAATAAAAATAAAAATCACCACCCTTACCTTTTAGCCTTAACCATTAAAGAGGTCCTATTATAGTTTTCCAGGCTTTCCTGTTCACTTAGTGATATGTAACATTCTTTGCATGGAAACACTCTACAAAGTTAACAAGCCCCAAGTATATGCCAGAGGAAGAAACTCTCCAGACTCCACTTTTGTTACAAAGCGACATCATCTTGTAACACTATCCTTTTGACCATTTGGCAGCAAGTTACTGAAGGCCAGGAAACACACCATTGTAGCAACAGCCACAGTAGCGTTTACAGCTGCTCAGTAATAAAGAGTCTGTAGGGTGGAATGCGCAGGGATAGAACCGCTCTGGTGGCTGATCAGTCAGAACAGAGTAAGAGAGCTGACTAATCAGAGATACCTGGGCTCACAGCAGTTTGGGCTTATAGACCCAGGAACTCTAGCGTAATGTTTCAGACAGAAGGTGGACACAGATGAACACAAATATATAATTATTGTGTTTTGTGAAAATTTAAGCATGTAAATCAGTTCTAGAAGATGGCGACTGTTTGCAAGAAGAAAAAAAAAAAAATAATAATTATATATATATAAAAAATATATTTGTCTCACTTCTGCCAAGGTTTGTGGCTATGTGCTGAAGTTCATCTATCTGCCGGACAGCCTCTCGCCGTGTAAAGTGCAACACTAGGACCCAGTAACCTGAAGAGATATCCTGCAGGCTTTAACACAACAGGAAAGGGGACAATAAGACATACGTTCACACACATTATTTACACAGTCATTTATGACTACACTAACTAATCCACAGCAAATATTCTCACCCATAAAGCAGAGCATGGTCCAGGTGTTCACATAATCGTTGGAGAACACGATCATGATTCCTAATGGCTGGTGTCTCGTCTTCGCAAGCGGCAAAGTAACTCTGCAGCTACAAGTTAAAAAAAATTAAGAGTTATAATTTTAACGCATTCCAACTAGCCAAAAACAACACCAATCTGCATCAAAGATACCCGAAATCACTAGTTTACTAGTTCTGTTGACCAGAAATAAATATTGGTCATACACTGAGATGCATTTTTTTCAAATTAAGTCCTCCACTCTTCATTACAAAGGACAGTACTAACACTACAAACAGTGACACTGTAGAGCTTGTGTTTCTTTATATAAGTATCCTGGGCTAATGTTGGAGTATAATGATAATGATTTAAATACCCAAATGTACTGTAAGATCTCCTTAGATTCCTGTTGTATTACCTCATAACTCTTACAAAAGGCCTTAATTAAAACTGGTATAAATTCAGCCTTATTTGTTGGAATACTGTGGGGATCATTTTTAAAGATAAAGAATGAATAATAAAATCCAAAAACAGTGACAATCAAAATACACTGGTTTTGAAGTGCAGATCAATTATTTTAACTTAGCATTTAATGCAACATTGCTGCCTGGAGAAAAGTAGGCATTCACATGGGATAATACAAAACCTACTGTACTACAGGTCATAACCTACTCTAGTTCTCCAGGAAGGGATCTGTATTTACCCATATAAATACAGATTCTTTTTTTTTCTATTTGAAGTGCTTTGTGCTGAATTAAATATTAAACTTCTCAGATATGAAAGCACAAAGTACAATATTACTAATTCCCACCACCTGATGATCGTGTGACCTACAATACTGTAATGCAGATATGTGGGAGGCAGGCACTGGTCACAGATTTGAATACAAGGGACTGAGCTTGTGGTGATCAACTAAACCCTTCAGAAACAAGCAGACACAGCATTAATTATTATTTTAATTTTGTACCACCACTAACTGGACTAAATGGGTGCTACAGTGACACAGTTCTCTCAAGGCACCACTTTAGCTACAATATGTTTTAATGTAAAGTAGTGGTGGACAGAAGAGCAGTGCACTTTCTAGTAAACGTCAATAGTCAGTCTAGACTGCCTTTTCAGTCAATGTGCTGACACACCAAGACTAACCCTAAAACTAGCCTTAAAACGTGGACAATCAATGACATTACAGTTTAGTCCAAACACCATGTGTATAAACCGCTTCTCATGTCCTCTAAATCACACGAGCAAGAGACGCCCTAAGAAACACAAACCCAAAGTCGGCTTTCCAGTTAACTGGCTAGCTAATCAGGCAGCACAACAACCCCAGAGTGCTGCTCTCATTGTTTTCCTCCAGATGGGAAGGCGATTCTCGAGTCTCCGTCTTTGCCCAGGAGGGCAGGCCCACTTATTTACAAGGTCCTTATCCCTAATATCTACCTAAGAAGAGTTAAATCAGCTTCGACACGTTACTCCACACTCCCGCTAACCCGCCTAGAAGCTTCTTACCTTCTTTACTGAGAGAGAGATGTTTTCAAGGATCCGGTCTTTGACTTTGAGTTGATCCATGGCCGGCTCTGGCTGCGCTCCTGAAGGCTGTCAGCTGATGCGTGCTGGAGGGAGCTAAGGCTAGGGCTAGCACTCAGTTACTTCACTCCTGTTGGTGCGAGGGGTCCGCAAGGGTTGCTACCCCGACAGTGCTCTCACTGGCCACCTTCACTGGTTTACTGGTCACCCAAACGCCTTACATGCATTTACTAGAAATAGTTTCGCCCCCTTTAAGCATGGCTGACTAAACTCTACTTTTCTGAAACGAGAGAACTTCATATGTTGTCTTACTCGGCTACGTTAACAGTTAGCTAGCTAACTGGCTTCATCCTTCGCTGCCCGCCTTGTTTGTTAGCTAGCTAGTTTACCTGGTTAGCCGCTTTTTCCCAGCATTATGGAGCAAGCTAGCCGGATAAGGTAATTAGGCATTCGCGTTACTTAAAGCTCAGAAGCCGGTGAACTTAACAAAAGCACAGTCGGAGACGGTAGTTGTGCGCGTCCTTTAAGGTTTTCTTTTTTAAGAACCAGTTGTAATTTTCTTTAGTGCGACAAAAGTTAATGTTACCTGCTAGCTCAACTGGTCGTATCACTGGAAAAGTAGGTTAGCTAACCGGCTAGCTAACTAACTAATGTCGTTGGCAGAACTGCACTGCAGCTTTTTGGACGGCTGAGTCTGAGGCTCCTGTCGAAGAGCAGCAAGATGACAAAACATCACATGCTCCACTGGCGCCGGTTACTAGTCTTAAATATAGCACACTACACTACACCTGCTAAAGGGAGCAGAAATTCACCTAGACAGATAAACAGCACATTAACCAGCTCTGTTAACCTGCCAGCTATTAAATAATATGCGAATATGTGTATGACTTGTTCTGTTGACCAGATATAAATATTGGTCATACACTGAGATACTCTTTTCAAAATAAAAGTCCTCCGCCCTTCCTTACAAAGGACTGCTCTAACACTACAAAGAGATACAATGTAGAGCTTGTGTCCCTCCATATACGACTTGTTCAGTCTTCTGAATTAATGGTAGACTATAATAATAATAATCTAACTACCCAAATTTACACTATATTCCTGGTGTATTACCACAGATCTTTTATGAAAGGCCTTAATGAAAACTGCTACAAATTAAGCCTTAAAATGTTTGAACTTTTTTTTTATAACAATAACAATACAATCCCAAAACAGTGACAATCAAAATACACTGTTTTTAAAAGTCTAGATTAATTACTATAACTTATTGTTTCATGGAACATTGCTTTCTGGAGAAAAGTAGGCATTACCAACCTCATAACCTACTCTATGGGCTAGTATTCCAGGAGGCGATTAACCCTAGTCCTGTACTACACATTAGTTTCAATGGAGAATCTCTATTCAGAATGCCCTCTAGGCTTCAAGCCCCAAACTAAACACAAAGTAAAAAAACTAAAACTGTTATATAAATCCTAATAACATTTAAGTGTTGTATATTAAATATCCAGATTGGATAAAATGCTGAGCTGAAAACCACTTGGCCATAGCTAATGAGCTCTTTGATTGACAGCTCCATGTCCAACACTCCTAGTAATGGCAGAACAGACAGAGGGATGGTAGAAGCAAGGTGTAAATGACAGTGTTTGAATGAATAATGTTGGTGTTTGGACAAAAGAACGAATTGGTGGCAGGCAGTTATAGACAGGTGGTATAACTAACTAGCTTTCAGTTTCAGACTCTGACAGTGTTTTGTGTATGCGGGGCATGGGATCCCAGCTTGAGAGGTCAGTAAATGCTTAGGGAATGGTTACTCAAGATTAGGACCCCGAAACACCCCACAATCCAAAGTTTAGTATGGTGTAGGGGCCTCCTTTTTTTGCGGTGGAATACAGCGTCATTCGTCTTGGGAATGACATATACAAGTCCTGCACAGATATTCAGAGGGATTTTAAGCCATGCTTTGAGGGATAGTGGCATTCACTACGTGATGCTGGTGAGGTTCGTCCTTATTAGAAAGAAACATTACCCTGGAGCCGTGGCTCTTGATACTACAAAGACTTGCTGTCTTGGTCATAGATGCGCCAGCATTGTGCTTAATAATTTGTCCTCTTTTCTCTGTCCTGGCACCCAGACGGTGGAATTGCAGTATTTCCAGCAGAACTGTCTTACCAGCTAACTGAACCTCTCTGCTCTTAGTCTTGCAAACGCAGTTACTGAAGATCCATCTCTTTTAGTAATGAGACCACACTAAAATGACAGGTGTTTCAGTTTCATTGTCCAACCCCTGTATATATTGTAATGCTTTGTTCTGGCACCTGGATTAATGTTTCTTCTCTCTAGTTATGAGCGATGGCTTGGGATTGCTAGTAGTGCATTTCTGCTGAATTTTACTCTGTATTCTTTTAAGTATCAGCACTGGCTTGTTCAGCAGCGTTTAAGCAGCGGCGGAGTTTTAGACTCTAACCTTCTTGTACTAGCTGGGAAACATCCCCAGATGGAACACTAAGCACAGTTGTATGTCGCTCTGGATAAGAGCGTCTGCAAAAATTGTAATTTAAATGGTTTGAGAAGAAGACTTGTGCTAGACTAAGTGTTAGAAGAAGTCCAGTAATGATTGACCAAAAGAACAGTTCGCAGGCCGTTTAAAGAGAGGTGGAATGGACATTTTAATGAATGCTGCTGTTTTTTAAAGATTCTGAGCATCTTTTTCTTTACACATTCAAGTCTCATGAACAAACAGATCAGTGCATCTAATCAAAACAACATAAGTTTGCACAATGGGACCTCTCCTTTTATTTAAATAACTGAATGATGGTGAATTAGCATTGCTCAAAACCCTCTGAACTCATATAAAAAGATTTTTTTTAAACCCAAGTTTACAAATGCTGTGTAAAGTTGTAGTGGCATATCATGACTCATGAGAACGACCCCACACCAACACTTCAGATTTCACCCACTGACTTGCAAAAGACTGGATCAACCCAATCTTATTACAGTTTTGAAGACAATCACTTCTCTCCTTCTCTTTTAATCTGATTTCTCTTTCTCTTTCATGTGAAGGAAGACAACACTGAAGACGAACAGTCCAGCCATCATGGAGAAGACACTGGCATAGTAGGGGAATGCAGAGGGAATAAAGCGCTCATACTGAGTATGTTGCAGTGGACGCACAGACACCTGCAAAACAAAACAGAAATAAACCTCATGAACACGGTAGATACGTTCACAATGTATGTCAAATTACAATACACTATTTAAACCTACAGGCTGTTAAAAGGACAGAACAATACCACTTACCTGTGTGGAGGAGTAAAGATGTGTGTAACCGAGTCTGTTGTAATCCACTTTGAATTGAAACACTCCGTACACATCTGGCAGCTTAAACTGGACACTGTATTTGCCACCTAGACAAAGCAAATATGGAAATGCGTAAAAAATATTAAAATTGACATTTTTTTTTTAGTACACAGACACTGTATTGCAATTTCAACAACTATGTTTACATGTACAGACTGTACAGTCTGACTAAGCTGTTAGTCCAAACAGCTGTTCGTACGGGTTATGGGTCCATCATAATATTTTTCTGAAGCAAACTAGCATAATCAGTGTCAAGGTTATGGACTTCATAAGCAGTGCCCTCATGCGGTGGTCCATGTAATGGCCATATTTAGCCATTTTCTCTACAGAGAAAACAAACCTGTACATACACAAATGTAAGTACACCTATAAATGTCACTGGATGCTCTAAATTACATGACTGTTAGAGTAATATGAATATTACTACACACAAGTAAATTCTGAAGCAGACTGGACTGACAGCCTAATTTGAAAACTTCACCAAAATGTAACGTGGAAACCAGCATGATGTGTGAAGTGGGTTACTAAAGCTGCTTTGGCAGTAACTGGTCTTTAATAGTGATAAGTTTTATAACAGGCTCAGGCTACCATGCCCAAGAAACATTTGACCCCCAATGTCCAGTGTTTGTCTAGTGTGATTGCTCTGTACTGTGCCATTCACTTACATGCTAATATCAGCATGGAAATCAAACTAAGCTTTGGTTGATTAGGTTTACATGAACAGTAAACTTTACTACACACTGTTGAAAGTTAGGAGGATGTAATGAGACTGTTTGCAGGTACCATTTTTCTTGAGATAAGTCCTGACGAAGGGGTCAATTCTGACAAACTCCAGCTGAATGTCATCTCCATCAAATGGCACCCAGCGACCCTCAGACAGCATCTCAATCACAATGCTGTATTCCTGTAAACAGCATTATGGATGCAGAGAGCAAATTTAACTAGAGACAAATATGAAGAGTCTGTAAATCTGAAAAACATGTAATAAAATGACTCACCACCAGGTCAGTGATGGTATAAGCAGCAGGGGGAGTGCTCTCGCCCACAGGGTGATGGGTTACAGCCCCAACCCTGAGGACACCTGCCTCCTTGAACACCCAGCGGGACAGGGCCTCAGCTAGCTCCTGGTTACCAGTCTGTGGGAACCTAAACAACAAACATTGTTTAACCAGAGCATGCTTGCAGCTGCTACACGTGTTTATGCTCTTAAAGCCATGAAGAAATTTTGTTGAAATTTGTTGTTATCCAGTAGACCACTGGGGGTGAAAAATGAGTATTATCAAATATAATTCAGGTGGCGGATTTAGCATAAATATATTTATTAATGCACTCAAAAGACTCATCTTTTCATATTGTTTTAGTGTAAGTTTGCATTAAGTGTTACTCCATCAGTTCATTAAGGGGCAACAGAGCTCAAAACTCCACTTTATTAGACATGAATACTTGCTGCTTTAAAGGAGCAGTGTATAAAATTTAGAAATGTAAAACAATATACAAAATCACATTTTTTGGGATGTCCAGTCTGTGTGGTCGCAGGTGTCCCAACCATGCAAGCTGGAGAACACTTGACCTCACTTATTTAATCAGTTTCTCTTCAAACTGCTAACCAGAACTCCTGATTTGTTAAAATGGCCTTTTGTGGATAAGCCTGGACACCGCCTGTGCTTAAATAAAAAATTAAATCAAACCTCTTTGATCCTGGGGTGGCTTTCTGCACAGGGGAGTTGAAGAAGGCATCGCTGAAGAAATGCAATGAACCGCTGAAGACCACACGTGCATTGTTTCTTGCCTGGAGACCAGCAATCAGGAGGGTGTTCTTTCCAACTGCATGTGGATACTGTAATAACAAAACACAATAAGAAGTTTAAACATAAAAAACAAAAAACACAACATATTACACTTGTGAAGTTCCAGTGTTAAAGAGCCCTTTAAACCAGAATCTATTTCAAATGAATGTTTAAAAGCAGGCCGTTTTTAAAATAACACATTTCCTTATATCTGACCATTTACAACAGCTTAGCCCCACCCACTCATGCTGCAGGTAAAAGGGGCAGCCTGCTGAAGCACATTCCAATAATCAATCAACATTTCTTAAAGGTGGTGTAACAAAAGCAGCCTGCTGCAGTCATTCAAAGAGTTGGGGAAGAAAAAAAAAATATACATAACTGCAGCAGGCTACTTTTGTTGCTACAGCTGATTGATGATTAATGGAATGTGCTTCATATATTATGACATTTTGGGTACATAGAAATAACAACATACAAAAGATACAAACTTCATATATGTACCTTAAAGGGAAAATAGAAAATACAAGAAAAAGAAAGGAGCACATATGCAATAGAAGCATTACTTATTTATTCATTTATTACTAACATTTTTATGGGACTCCTAATGAGCTTTAGAAACTGGGGACTAAGATGAAACTCTCTAGGCTTTGTGCTACATGGTACCCATGAATCCTAATCCAAAAAATGTAAAATCATCAAGATCATCCTTTACCAAAACCAATCCTACACTTTTAACTAAACATATCAGAATACACACCTGCGTAATAGGACGATCAGGGAAGTAGGAGTAAGAGGTGGAGGAGCCTGTCAGAATATCCAGGACCAGAGGGTTATCAGGATCTGCCACCATGCTGGAAAACAACAAAAATATCAAAATATCAAAAATCATTATCATCATCTTCATTACCACCATCATCATTTTTATTATCAGGAAAAACAACATTTGGTTCTTCTTGGCCATTTTCTACTATCCGTCATTGACTCAACTGCATGCCGCAAAACCACCAACATTTAAACACATTCAAACCAGCAGTTGTGCAAAAATATGAAGCTCACCCACCCAACACCTTTGAAGAGGATAGGCTTCTCAGTGGGCTTGCCAACAATAGTCGGGGCTTTAAGAAGGTTGTCTGGATCTGCAACGATCAGGGTGTGCTATAACAGAACAAACAGAGACAAATGTTTACAACGTGCTGGAGATAAACATCATATTCAAGCAGCCGATGATGCCAATATCTCTGGATGCTTTTTTGCCCCAATCAGAATAAAAAGCTACTTAATAAAACAGCACCAGCTCTATCTGCACATTCTGATCACAGATCAAGCTCATGCAGAACCTTCTTCCGCTCACCTCTCCAGGATCAGACACATCAAAGTTATGGTGATCAATAACAGCAGTCTTCTCCTCATCAAACTCAATGCCACATTCACTGCCCAGCTCTCGTAGGGGGTCACCTGTAGGGAAGAACAACATGTTCCTAACATGACTAGAGCCCAGCGACGATCTTCAACCCTCATTAAAATGCGGTTCCACACACTGAGTAAAGTTTAGGGGTTCAAATAAAAGAGCTCACCAATATCTGAATTTGCTGCAACCAGAACGTTGCCCCCACCATCAATGAATGCAGTGATGGTCTCCACATTAATGTTGCCTCCAAAATCTGAAATGAATACACATTATACTCCAGTAAGAACAGATTCAAATCAGATGCTAATCAAATCAAATTTGAGCTGGCCTGAGGTTCAGCCTTACCTTCCACAGATGGGGAGAAAATGATGAGATGGTCATACAGGAACTGGCCATACTTGATCAAGGTGAGGCTGGGATCATCAGCGGTCTTAAACGTGAGGTCAAAACCACGATCTGAGGGGAAGAGCAGGAAATGTAACATTATGGTACAGATTTACTGCACCATGTTGAGCAGGCAGATGTTTTGTCTATCATGATATAGACAAGCTGTAATTATAGTTTCAAATAATAACAGTGATATTACTACACTATTATTAGTGATGCATTTGGTAGATATCGAGCACTGTTTCTGTGAGGCAATGTTCACACATGTTCTCAATGTGATATATACCAGACATGCGCGAACATTCAGAATGATTTGTAGGAACAGTCTGAAGTACATAATAAATAATAATAACAACAACAACAGCGCATATGACAATAACTCCATGTGTCTCAGGCAATGATAATAATAATAATAATAATAAAATAATAATAATAATAATAAATATTAGTTATAATATGCTTCTTATAATAGTAATATACCATAATTATATAAGAAGCATATTTATTTTATAGAAATATGCTTTACATTACAAGGCTTTCTTTGTGCTATTTAAATACAAATAATAAAACTTAATAAATATAAAAGTTTGTAAGACATTACTTTAGCAGCACGGCTCAAGAAGCAAGAGTTGTTAAGACTATTAATGCAAACTTAATATCGTTTTATGCCACGAAATCTGAAAAAAAAAAAAATCATATTTAGCTTTATCATTCTTTCTGAACAAAGAAGTCTCTATGGAAGCCTGGAGAGAAAAACTTACATGGCCAAGGTGCATGCAATTTCCATAACTATGACACTGTACCTCATTATAGTAATACACCATCTTATAATCCAGAGCAAGTTTCTCATAATTATAATCGAATATCTTTTATTCTCATAATTATAAACTAATGCATAATACAGAGTTTTTATCATAATTATAAGAACATAAGCATGGGACGTTAAATCATAACTGAGATTAGAGGCTGGATCTTATTATTATGAGATAAAAAGCCATGAGTAAGAGAAAGAAAGTCACTTATGAGATGCTAAGTATTTATTATGGAAATCATTTTTAAAAGTTTTATAAATTGCAACTATAAGTTCAATGCCAAAAGCAGGAAGCGGCGCTCACCTGCATACTCATGCATCGAGTAAGAAAGATTTAACCACGATTAAACACGAAGCATTTGGCTTAAGCACTATTAAAGGTGTAACCGTGCCTCAAATTTCAACATGCATATCCTTATGCACTTTTATATGCGGCTGCGAGTGGCTCAGTGTTGGTCTCACCTGCTAAGCTGCGGAAGAAGATTGAATGGGTGTCTCTGATGTTCGGGTTGTCCAGCAGAACCAGAGTCTTTCCATCTCCCGAAACGACCGGCAGCACTAAAGCCACGGACAAAACGACCAGAACACCCCTACTAAATCCTGCTAATAGCGACGGAGACATAACTGAGTCCTTTTTTCTGATGGTCCTCATTGCCGAACCGTCCATCGCCATTTTTGCTTCCTTGGACAACGTCAGCGCTAACAGGGACGTAACCTCTGACCCGATACGGCAGCCAATCACAGAGCGCCTCATGGAACTAAGATATTGCATACACCGAGATGCACCACTACAGACGTGCAATTGCCGTTAGGTGGATAAATGTTAAGCGTTTATATAAATATGTAAATAAATAAATAAATGAAACGTTTTACTATTATTTACTCTTTTTAAACCGGCTGTTTTTCATAATCACCATCTTTATTTTTATTATGTTCAAAATGTTTCTCGGCCAAAAACTATTAGGCTACAACCACAAAAATGTGCAGGATCATAGGGCCAATGAACTTGCTTGTGCTGATCCACCGACATTTTTGAAAAACGATCGATTAAAGACAGAATGTTTAATATAGAAATTAATGGATTGAATTCGTATTTGGATTTAAGGTTTTGGTGAATTTATTGTAGCAGTACATTGAAGGAAGCAATAAACTTAAGGTTGTACTAAAGTTATTATAGCATGTAAGGTAGCACTGGGCTTGGCGTAGCAGGAGATTTAAGGTATCTGTGAATTTAAGATAGCAGTGTATTTTAGCTAGCAGTAAATTTAAGGTAGCATTGGATTTAAAGGTACAACAGATTTACCTAAGTAAACTTTCTAAACTTTAACATTAGCAGACCTCTATTTGTACCGATAGTTTAACAGTGAAGAACAAGCGCAGGAACCCACAGAACATGGCTTTCAGAAGGATTAGATTTCTACAAAAAAATATGTATTTTTAAGTACTATTAAAATGTATTGTCCTCTGAATATATAGATAATTTTACCACATCGCAGCAGATTGTTAACTGTTTTTTATGAGTAAATGAGGTTTAAGCATGTTCATACATACAAGGAATTTGTCTTTGGTTACAGTAACGCACAGTGCACAGAGAGTAACAACATAACACACACACACATATACACACACACACCTGTAAAATGTACATTATGTGTAGCTGTATATGTATATTGAAGTCCATAGTGCAGCAGTCCGTGTGTAGAGGCAGATTAAGGCTTAAAAAGAGCAGTACAAGAAGAAACACCAGTCTGAGACAGTCAGTACAGAGGATGGGGTGGTTTGTGATACTGTTACTAAGATTAACTAAGATAAATTAAATGTGTAGTGCAGCAGAACAGGAAGTTAGAAAAGTGTCCTGAATGTGGAGTGTAATGTGCATTGTCTTGATCCTCATTTGGCAACGACCTGAGGGAAGATGCTGGAACAGGTGATGGCCAGGGTGTGATGGGTCAGTGATGATCTTCTCTTTCCAGCTTCTGATGATCCTGCAGAGTGGGTAGTTTGACTCGAGTGGTCTTCTCTGCAGACCTGATGATGCGCTGCAGTCTGTGGATATCATGTTTGGTGGCTGAGCTGCCCCGCACTGCGATGAAGTGATTATAGATTCTCTGGTGGAAGTGTAGAACTGTACCATCAGCTCCTAGGACAAGTTGAACTTCCTCAGCTGATGCAGGAAGTACTTCCTCTGTTGGGCTTTCTTGATGATGGAGTTGATGTTGCAGTCCCTCTTCAGGAACCTTTAAGAATCCACAGGCATCACAGTTCTGTCCAGGATGGTGAGTGTTGGAGGGACTGGGGGACTTCTCCTGAAGTCCACAGTCACCTCCACTGTTTTTGCTGTGGTCAGCTCCAGGTTGTTCTGGTTGCTCCTGAGGACTGTATGTTGGGAGCTATAATCACTTATTACTTGTTTATGCACCGACACCTATTGCTTTTATCTAGCATGTAATAAAAACCACAAGAGAGTCAAAAAGTAGATCATAATTGTTGCTGAATATCTATAAGCCACGTAAAGATTTAGTATCTCTGACCGATATAAGACTGATAATGAGTTTAACATTCTCAATTCATGTTACTGCATAGAGATGGTGTGCAAACTTTAAAACTGCAATCGCAAACTTTTTCCTCATTTAAAATTGCCATAAAAGTGCCATAAACCACAAAGTTGAAAATGTAAAAATCAATTATGAATATTTAAAAAAATATGAATAAAGATTGAATGTAAAATTATGAAGGGCTTTTGACACATAAACCCAGAAAACCATTCTAAATAACGAGTAAAAAAGGACAGTATATGACCCTTTTAACACACAGTATCCCTCAAGATATGGACAGAATTATTAGAAGGAGTTAGCAAGGATGAAAACTAGTGCATTTTAATTTATTTTAAAAAAATAATAAAAAAATTAATCCAATGCAAATCATGTATGTTTCATATGTGCTTTTATGAAAAGTATAAGTCATCTTATAATAACAGCATAAATCCAGATACATTTAACAGCAGAGGTTAAATTCAGGTCCAGGTGCCTGGACACCTCTGCCGCTGGTTTAAACTACTCACCTCTGTTTTAACACACAATGTCAAAATGTGAGAAGTGTAGTCAATATAGTCTTTTACATCTTTTATCAGTGTCTGACAATTATGGCATAACAAAGAGCAATATGCAGTTAACAACAATCAGCATTCATATCCATTCAAACAAACTGTTTCTTTTTAAATAGTTTTTTTAAACAACCTAAGCATGATTTGCTACACGTCATATCATGCACTTGTGCTACAGCTTGGGAGGGTTTTTTCCACTGTCCAAACCAATTTATAAAAACAACTTAGAATAAAGACTTGTTAGCTTTGACTTCCAAAACTAGAAATCTATAGGTTATATAAACATCTTTACTGTCCCCAGTTTATTTGTAATGTGAGGGAAAACCTCACTGAGTCTGACTCTCACAAATCTGTACAGTCTCTGTCCCTGCCTCTGTCTGAGGTTCTACCTGCTCTTCTCCTTCTTCAGTCTGAACTTCAGACTGGGCAATCTCACTGTGACCGTCATCACCGACTTCTTCCTCTCCCTCCCGTGTCCGGAAGAGGAGCTCTCCTCCCTGAATGACCTGCTCAGTGGCTTGCCAGGTGCCATCTGCTGTATACTGCTGGTAGAAGTCAGAGTCTGCTTGAAACATGACCAGGGCTTGGGCTGTGTGGATGCGCACATGCTGGGCCAGAGAGCTGGCATCCAGGAACTTCTCACCACAAGAGTCGCACGCATACAAGATCTGAGTGTTGGGATCTTAATTGATGAAAGAGAAAACAGATTCAGTTCTATTTGTGTAAAAGCTGTAAGAGGGCAAACATCACACTACAGGAGAATGTAAAGGCATAGTTACAGTCGTGTTTTTGTTGTGTGAATACTTCATGATAAGTTGACTGATGAAAATGAGCTATAATCATTTGGAAAAGAGAATAATCTAGAACTGATAGTTGGCATATAAATTGGAGATGCACTGAAATGAAAACTCCTGAAAGAAAAGTGAAACCTGAAAGGTGACTGATTTATGCTTTTATATAAACATACTAAACATAAATACCAAATAAAAAGAATATACATCTGTATCATTGATACAAATTATGATTGATAAAACGGTCCTATTTCAATAGAACAGGACTTAATTGTAAATAAACAGAAACCTGATGAAAAATAAACTTGCTCAACTTATTACAGTATTACAGAATGTGCTATAAAAACAATAAATCACTGTCATTCAAGCCAATTTTATTATGTTTTTAAGTTTTAAAACAAAAACTACAACTACAGGCAGCAATAACCTACCACTACCTACCAAGATCAAAGAACAAATTAATTACTATGCGTTTAATACATCGTTGTAGTCCTATTTAAGCCTTTTTTCCACTTTTCTTTCTCATTTACAGCTAAAAGGGTGCATCCTTAACATAAATAGGTATTAACGCCAATACTAGTCTGCCAAACAAGTCTCAGGTGTGTGGGTGAATATTTTGTCTCACCAGCCTCCTGTACTTTCTCCACTGCCTTTGTGATCTCTGCTTTCAGAGCCTCAGTTTCATCCGCAGATACAGATGCTGCTACAGGCACCACTGGATCAGGAAGGTACAGCGATATGTCAGGATCTTTACAAATCATCTTTACATTCAGGAAATCAAAGCAACTCTAATTTTTATGTCCTACTTCAAACACAATTCTTTATCTGAAGTCATATACAGTTATGAAGCATGCTGACTCAAATTCATTCACTGTCTTACCAGTTAGCTGTGCTACTGCACTGGCTGCCAAAGCTTCTGTAGCTAATGTCACAATGTCATCTGTGGTGACTGTAACAATATTGACTTCATTGTCATCCAGTTCAGAAGCTGAGGCAGAGGCTGTGAGAAGCTTGTCGTCCCCATCATCCTCAGCTACCACCAGTCTCTTCATGCCTGCCTTCCCCTGGTGAACAGTTTTGACATGGGAGCGAAGGTTGTCCACACGGTTAAACCCACGACCACACTTGTCGCAAAGAAAAGGTTTCTCCCCTGTAGTTACAAAAATAAAAAAGTTTAATTAAATTGACAAAAGAAAGGCTATACTTTGGAGGATCTACAGCCAAGCCAACACAAACAACATTGTTGATGCCCTGAAAACAATCTGGTTTTAGGGGTGTGCAATATGGCAAAACCTTAACATCACAATACTTTAGGATGTCCACAATATGCTCAAAAACATATTGTACATTTTTATATAGAAAATATAAACATTATGCTATTATCCACCCATATTTCAGCTAAAAATGCAAACCAATCAGCTCCTAAATAAATAAAGACCAATTTGTTTGGACACATTTATGATGCCTCTGGTTCCAATTCCATCCAAAACGTAATACTACAATGTTAAAAACAAAACAAAAAAACAAAAACAATTTATTTTACCTGTATGAATGATGATATGTTTGGAGAGGTCCCCAACATTGACGAATGCTTTGTTGCATGTGTGGCACTTGTGTGGTCGTATGTTGTCATGATGACGGATGTGATTAGCCAGTTGGCTTGACTGCACAAACCTGAATTTTAAAATGTGCGGTTACACACAGTTAAGACATTGTTATTATAGCAGAAGGTTTAAATTAGGCTATACAATCAGTTACCTTTTACCACAGCGGTCACATACGTATGGCTTCTCTCCAGTGTGCTGCCGTACATGAGCAATTAGTGAACTAGCCTGCGTAAATCCTTTCCCACAGATCAGACAAAGGCAAGGCTTTTCCCCTGCAACAGAATCAAAAAGTCAGATTCACTCACGTGTATGCAAACACGTGTAAAAGGCTTTTCAAACATGTTTCATTTAGACTTTTATGAGGCTGTGACAAGAATTAAGGCACAGGCTGCCCACCTGTATGAATGCGCACATGTCTCTGCAGTGCCCCTGGGTCAGCGAAGGCTCTCTGACAGTGCATACAGACAAAGGGCTTCTCTCCACTGTGTACTCGCAGGTGTCTCTTCAGGTTTCCTGTACAAAGAAACCACTGTCAGGCACTGAAATGCATACAGACCCACAGACACAATGCCTAAGTCTCTGAATGCCTCACCTGAAGTGGTGAACTGCTTTCCGCACTCTTTACACTTCAGAGGCCCATCTGTGATGTGAATCTTCATGTGCGCTTTCAGGTTTCCTATCTGAAAGAATAAAAAAATATATAATCAGCTTATTGTTTGTCTGGTCACACTGAAAACAGAATGGTGTGCTGTGATATAAAACCCACAACACAAAAAAAATTATTTACTAACAGTATATTACTGGATATTATAAAATATTAATATTAAGTAAATATCCAGTAAATATTGGATTTTCACAAAGACACTGCGTCATTGTTGCAAAGCACTACTTTATGAATGCTAATAGCACCCCCTTTGGAGAATCTCTAGCCTGCTCATAGTAAACAAGCGAGTTACAAAAAAGTCCATAAGCTGCTTCTTGTGCAAAAACTCACAGTGGTTATATAAATAAACATGACTAATTTATTGTCATAAGGAGATACAAACCCAATTCCAAAATAGTTAGGACAGTATGTGAAATGCTAAAAACATAAAAGCAGCTATTTGTGAAGTATGAACATAAATAGTTGAAATGCTCTCATCTTTATTTATTTATATGGTACCTACCGTTCCAACTTTTGGAATTGGGTTTGTAATTCAACTAAAAAAAACAATTTTTTTTAAATCTATCAAGCCATGCATAACGTGTATATACATAAAAGGGGGTACAATTACTTCAAAACGTATTAGTATTTTTTAAGTAGTCAAAATTTGGATGCCACTGGACAGGTTTATGTATCTCCAGTTCGACCAAGTACATATGCTTGTTTACTGTCCGTTTTCTAACCTGATTGAATTTCTTGTCACAGTGTGAGCATTTATGGCCCTTGTCCGTGTCATGGGTCTCCAGGTGGCGCATCTTAGCTGTGGGGTCTGAGAAGGCCCGCTCGCAGTATTCGCAGTGGTACGGCTTCTCGCCAGTGTGAACCAGCTGGTGGCGCTTCAGGTTGCCTGACGTAGTAAAGAGTTTCCCACAGTCATCGCAGCTGTAGCGTGCTTCACCTGTGTGCCGTTTCCTATGAAGGTTCAATAAGCTGATCTGTCGGTAGCTCTTCCCACACGTGGAACAGCAATATGGTTTGAGTGGGCTGGAGGAACAGAGAGGAAAATCATGAGTTAACTGTGGTCAGTTCTTCACATTCCAATCTGCTGCAGCCTCTCTGAATATGAAACTGGAAAAGGCTAATATTTACACAAGTTGAGTGAGTAAGCGTTTTCTCACTACAGAGGTGCTGCTGGAAATGAGAGAAACTTCATACTCACCTGTGGGTTTTTTCGTGTGCTTTGCAGGCAGCTGGGTCTGAGAAGGCTTTGTTGCAATCTCTGCAGGTAAAGGGCTTCTCGCCTGTGTGAATGCGCATGTGTCGTTTAAAGTTCCCTGTGTGGGTAAACTTCTTGCCACAATCCTGCAAAAACACAGCAAGGCCATAAATAAATGTAGGAGTAGGACTAATTAAAAAAAGTTACAACCAAGAAAAATATTGATAATATTAAGTGTACAATAAAAACATTTGGCCACTTAAAAAAAAAAAAACAATCTATATTTCCATATATAATCATATATCCTAGTATTAAATGGGTATCTCTAGGATCCACTTATAATGATCATGTAGGTTCAAGTGCCAAACACATTCCAAAATTATATGGAACCTTCAGTATGCGTTTAGATGGGACATAATGCAAATGCAGGTTTGCTATATGTAAAAAGAAAAATAAGGTTCAAACAATCAAATACATTAGTGGTTCACAACTCTGGTTCTAGAGGAGCCCCCGGCCTTCACATTTTAGTGTTTGATAAATCCCAACACATCTGGTCCAACAAATCTACCAATTCACAATCTCCACCCAGTTAAAATGGGTGGGTTTTTGGAAGGAAAACAGAAAAATGTGCACAGAAGTGGGTGTTTCAGAAGGTACTCCTCTGTTAGTATTTCTTTTTTCTGTTAAATACTTTTGACTAGACTTAAGGTAACTGGCTAACTGAGAAATGGTTTGTGCTTTGTGAAATACCCCACCCCAGAACCAGGATTAAAAACCACCAGAATACATAATTACACCTGCTAAAGAAAAACGCCCCTCACCTCACATTTGTGTGTGACAGAGCCGTACGCTCTGGACTCACTGCGTTCAGCCATGGAGACGGACCTCATACACTTCCCCTCTTCTCCATCCACTGACCCAGATGTCTCCTCATCCTCTGCTTCCATCTGTTCGTCGTCATCCTCCAGATGTTGCTCCTCTTCACTGACCTCCTCCTCTTCCTCCTCCTGTTCCTCTTCCTGTTCCTCTGTCATATTCTCCTCAGTGGCAGGCTTTGACACACCGCCTTCACAAGAATCATCATCATCATCAGCATCATCATCTAAAAGGGAAAAAAATAAGTGATCAGTGGCCTGAAAAAAAAAAGTTACATTTACAAAATAAAAAAAGAAGTAGGTATTTACTCTGTGTGGATGAAATTTGTGCAGCATGTTTTGTTTTCCTTCTCCGTGTGCTAACGTAAGATCTCCTAGCTGCAGCTCTCTGTGGGAATTCTGCAAGAACAATGCAGATTAATTATACATATATTAAAAAAAGCCTTTAAAATAAAGTCAAGCAAAAAAAAAGGAGAAGGGACACTGACTTGGCATGTAATCTGCATCAGAGGGATCATCTTGATACTCCATGACTTCTTTTGTTGCACTCTCCTCCTCAGTGTCAGTCTTGGTGACCAACACCTCAGCTTTCTTTTGCCTGGCATACTGACCAAGCTTGAGTGGTCTTCCAGTTCTGGTCCCTGATTGCTGAGCCCCTGTGCTTTGTCTCTCAGTAGTGCTACATGTAGCCTGCTGGCCTTCTGTCGTTTCTGATGATGAAGGGGCTTCATCTGCCTCAGGAACATTATTCTCAACTGAGGCATCTCTGACCTGTCCCTCGATGGAAGCAGCTTCGTCTTTCTTAGTCACACTCTGATGACCCTCCACTGGATCTGTTAATTATTTAAACAAAAAAAAAAGATCAGGAGAATCAAACATATTAAAGGAGAATCCCACCTACATTTCAAAACACAGTACATGAGTTACAGTACAATGATTGGGGGAAAAAAACAGCAACTATTTTAGCATCACCAATGTTACATATATAAACTGGCTTTGAACAACAAATACATTGGCTGTATTAATGATGGGCACTTCAATACCCTTTACATTTACATTTAAGGCATTTAGCAGACGCTCTTATCCAGAGCGACTTACAACCGTGCTTAGTGTTCTGCACCACTGTACAGCAATGCACTATTTCACATCAAATCGTTCTGACAGACTTTGTGTAATCTCAACAATTAACTTTAATTAATTAACATTAATTCTGAAAGACCAATGAAATACCCCTTAATTGGTGGATTTGCCCTATAACATTACAACATATTCAGTACCCTTTAAAAAAACAATCACAGCTACAGAATACATTGCACAGCACTGACCACTGTTTGATGTTAGAGGGCCAGCAAGAGATTTATATGCAGAACAAGCATTAACAATCTCTTGCATCTGAAGAAACGTAGCTACAGCCAGCACATCCTCTACATTCTGAGGGGTCAACGTCAGCTTGGCCGTGTACATAAACTCCAGAACTTGGCCAAGACCTGCAAAGATCACAGACGCATTCACATTAAAGTGGGGAAAAAATCTGGAAACTTATGCATATATTTGAAATTAATGATCCTGAACATGAACAAATGTTCGTGTCTACCTGCGGCATTACTGATGTCCAAATGCACAACATCCTTCTGGTCCAGAAACAGTGTGTGGAAATACGCACTACACGCTGCAAGCACAGCCTTGTGGGCCTTGAAGTCTACTCCATCCACCACAAATGTGCAATCGCACAGCAGACCCAGCTGCCGCTGATGGTTAAGCTGCTCCAACACTTTTCCACTGTGCCATGGGAAGTCCATCACCGGCGCAGCAGCTGCAGGCTTGCCTCTGGATAACAGGGTCCTAAAGCAATGTGAAAAAGGTGCAGGTGATACTTGGCCTAGCATGTTCATGTTATGTTTACATTTGTGATACTTGAGGCTCAAATTCTAGGGCTCTAGACTATTAGTCAAGCTCACTTTTACATCAGTCTCTCTGTGTGCTTGAGTGATGATGCCAGGCATCACTGTCAGGTCAAAATAATCAAGTTTCACCACTCAAACTGGTCACTGGCATCAGATGTCAAGGCAGAGGACATTGCTCTGTACCCAGTGTAGTTTTCATTTAAAGGCCTGCCTTGCTTCAGGCAAACTGATAAGAATTCATCTAAACCACAGAGCTTTGACAGACTCATTGAGCCTATGCTGTTTGAATACAACTGGCATTCACTGATACCAGCACAACAATATGATATTCAGTCTATGATGCTTTGTTACCTTTTGGTATCTAGCTAGCTAGCTAGCTATAGGGTACTTTGTTCAGTTTCCTAATATCCCACATGAAAAGGAAATGAGGATTTGGCTAGCTGCCTAGCTAACGTTAGCTACCAAGCTAGCCACCAGTGTTTAATATTATGCAACGTTAGCTCAAACAGCTAACTGAACCATTTCAGACTGAAATTGGTAGCTAGCTAACTGCTACTCGGCACATAAATATGTAAGTTAGGAACTTCATGGCTTCTTTAAATGTCTTGAATGACATGACACTAGTGCTAAAGAGTAGCCACACAAATCTCCCATCCCCAACCACAGTCGGGTCGACGATACTGCGGATTGATTAGGAGTCCTCTCTTCCCGCTTTGCTCGCTATCCGGGATTAACTCAGCGTGCCTGGCCTCGCTCGCAGCCCTCAAACAACATGGTGGCCGCGGCAGACGGCCTGAAACCCTCCCAGTATTTTTTCGCACCGTTTGTTTGTTTTTTCCCCTCTCTCCCGAAAGACGTGTTATCATGCGCTTTATCGGTAGCTCGCAACCACACCCTAAGCTTCACAGCTTTGCGTGTAGTTTACCCGAACCGCCGAACTTACTCGGTCAATTCCGACTCCCAGAGGTTCCGTTCGATCGAGCTATTCGGTGATCGGTCTCGGCGCGCGGACTCCACACTCCGCCATCTCCCGCTCTCTGATCGATTGATAGTGGCCGAGTCGTGTCGATGGGGTCGACTCTGCGCACGCGCAAACGCGTCTGCCGTCTGACCACAAAGCGGCGCCCTCCACCTACAGAATGATTTAGCCGTTCACCTGAACTCTTTTGAGCTAGGTTAAATGATTAGTCTACCATATGTTTACAGTACACATATATACTTACATTAAATTTGAAATATTCATTTCAGAGCAAAAATATATTTATGTGATTTTGGCCAAATTCTTTATTCATAAATGCTGATTCTTAAAATCACCAAAATTAACTGTATTCCTGCAATAGCTATATAGATTGTACATGTTCATGTATATAAATTGTTTTAATATAACAACTACAACAACAACAACAATAATAATAATAACAACAATAATCAGAAAATGACACCAGAGCATTCCTTTGTAGCTGTGTAGTTACCAGAATGTTCAAGCATGTTAAGTTTAGTTGCTGTATTTAGTTTGCTTGCATGCTGTACTTGATTCTTTGGCAGGGACTTTTCTGTGAAGGACAGGTCTTGTGAAGAATTCTGCCATGGTGATGGTTGTTCTACCAGAGCTAGAGAGAGGTAGAACCAGCTAACAGTAAGAGCTGTGAATTAGCCTGAGAAATGTATTTTCCCCTTTCTGTACTCGTGAAAACCCCCATGACAATAATAACAACAACAGCAAGAATTACAGAGACAGATATAGGCACATTCACTGGAAATACACTAGCTGTGATTTCTTGTACAATTGTGTGCAAAAATAAAAAATCATAGCTTGAGACTTATAGGGTTAGCTGGCTAGGGTCACTCTTTTTACAAGTATCCTCCTAGTTTTTTAACTTTAAATAAAGAAACCTAGTCTGTTGTAGTCATTAGACAGTTTTAGACAGATTTTAGACCTCATAATATGTATTACTGTAAACTTTTATGAACAAACATTCTATATTCTAACATTATATATCTTATTCACTCATAAATACTGTATAACTTTATATAGTTTTATTCATTTATTGCTGATTTTCACTTTTCTGCTTCTAAAACTAAAACGCTACCCCTGAACAGTGAAATGGTAGTCTGATGAAGAATGAATGACATAAATAAAAAATAGTAATAAAGGTATTTGGGGGACTGAATAATGACAAGTTGTTCTATTAATAGGCCACCAAGTTGTCAGAGGCCTGCCTGTTTGTTTCCAGTGTTGACAGCAGACACAATCCAGATCATTAGCTCATAAACCCAAAGCATGCCACATAGACAAAGCACGGTTGCTCCTTTTATTCGAAACACAAACAGCAGTGCATTCATATAGGATAACTGCAGCACAACAACTCATACAGTATATACATTTATTCACACATGGCCTTGTGCAGTCTTTACAGTCACATTCTAGAAAATCTGACATGTAATCATTGAGTGCATTGAGCATTGTCAGAAATGTGTGTGTACATGCTGGTATCATTTCAACAGAAAAGGTCAGCTCACCCAATTAAAAAATGGAGGTGTTCATGTATTTCTAACTTCAGAGGTTGTAGTTTGGTTAATACTGGATTTATGATGTTAATGAGATTTGAATAAATAATGGTGAGGAGAGCACACTCTTAAAAACAAAGGTTTAACTTTCGATGAACCACTTTTGATTGCCTGGGGAATCTGTAAGTGGGTGATTCTTTACAGAACGTTTTTTGTAAATGAGATGTTTAGGTCTGGAGAACCTTTATGAAGTTGAAAGATTCTCCACAGAACATAACAGTGTATGGCTATTTGCATACAGAGTGATCTAACTGTAGGTCTTCCTGCCGTGGGGGGTGTGGGGTGTGGAGTGTAATGTGTGTGGTGGGCTGATGGTAAAAAAAGTCAAACAGCTAATTCGTTTTTCTGTCCCTATGCATGTCATCAGTATATGTGGGAAAGTGTGGAAGTATGTTGTATTCTTCGAATACATAATGATGTTGTTATGTTTAAAGTAAAATGCATTAAATATCTTTAAATTCCATGAAAATATATTTTTCCAGTATTCCCTTAATGTCCCATTGTCTGTGTGCCACTGCTTGTTATGACCATTGTCTATCTACCTGTCATTAACTCATAACTGCTAGGTGCATGTGTGTTGTTACATCTGCAGTTGTGTGGCATTAAATAGATTTGGTGTTAGCACAGTTTGGAGTTGTGTTGTAATGCTCTAAACCTGTTTATAACTAAATGTAATGTGGAGTATTTATAAGAGTAAGCCACAATAAGTACATTTTAGGGATTTGGAGACCTCACTGGTGGAAATGTGCAAATGCACATGCCAAACATTTTATAGAATAAGTTGTGCTTTATATTCCTTCCCAAAGCAAATGAACTATAAATGCGATTGTTGAAATAGAATTCAGTCAACCCATGTAAACCTTGTGAATTATCTATGACTGTCATCAAATTGCTATCAGTATAGTGCTTTGCAGGAGAGACTTTCACCTCTCACTGGTTCTTTAATGGGTTACATGCAACAGAATGCGACCACCATATTTGAGAGTGCCTCTACAATGTTAATAAAAACATTATACACAGTGCAGCTTTGGGTGGTTGTGGGGTCGGTCAGTCATGGCGACCTTCTAGCAGACCAAATTTGGCCTGCAGGGCTCACCTTAATTGACCTTGTTCTATGTTTATGTTCTAGTTTATCAGGAGCCATTTAGGAACCTTTACTTTTAAGAGTGTACAGCACTTTGAGAATGAAAAGATCAGAGATCACGAGAGATCAGAATAACGCTAAGCTAAGAAATATAAAGGAGAAGGACTAGATTTTAATTTCTGTGCGGAAGGTTTGTGCATGTTCGAGTTTAGCTGGGTGTCTTCGTGCTTTAATGGTGAGCGTCCCGTCACCCCCCAGAGACGATGTTACAGAAGTGGGGTCCACGTCCTCCGGTAGTTGGCATTTATGGGTGAAGGTGTTCATCACTGTGCCGTCTGTAGCAAGCTATTGAAGAAAAGGCAGATATGAGGCTAATGATAAGTGTTTACTGAATGAAAGTCAGTTAATAAAAGTATAGGACACCTACATAAGCCTTTCATGACAACTGGCATAAACCTACACAGATATCTTTAAAGGCTTATTACACAAAGTGGTGGTTTAATATACTACATAAGTCAAATGATACTGGAAGTGACAAAAGGAGGCTTTATGACAGCTATATGAGTTGTTATGAAGGGCCACAGTAGAGATGCCAAAGCAGATACCGTTTTATACTGTATACTGGGAAACATGCTTCACCTTTTCTGCACGAACTTCAATCTGGTTGTTAGAGGTGGTCACAATGACGTCCTCTGGAGAAAAGTCACATACATCTACTGTGAACTGGTAGGTGTCACCCAGCGTTTTGATGTTGCCAGGTGTGCCAGTCCGACCTGAAACAAAAAATAATTTCAGCATCAACATATATAACATATATCAGGAGCCCTATGAAGGGCCATGGGGCTGTTAGTAAAACAGACTCCATGATTGAATATGTGTCAAGCCCATTTCCATGGCCCTGGCTTTTGGCACTGCATTTCAATGAAGTTCATATCCCCAATTAGCAGTAACTGCACAGGGCTCACTCAAGCCTACCGTCATAGACCTTATTAATGTGCAGCTAAATTGCAAATGAACATTCCGGCGCATATAAATATTGCTTCTCAGGTGGCACATGTGCACACTTCGGCGTTTAAATCCCAGACTGGCCTTTTGTATCTTCATCACCAAGCAACAGAACGCCAAGTGCTCTCACAGGCGTCGTTCTCCAGCAGTGAAGTCACAGCTTTGGCTCTGACCCATGCATTCCCTGCGCCTGTCCTAGCCTGTCCTCCACTGCCCTCGTTCCTCCGCCCCCCCTGTCTAGAACACGCTGGCCTAACAGTCACCTCCCTGAAATGTCATCTACCACTCCTACCTTACTTAATGCCTACTATGATGTAGATCAGATCTGCAGATGCTGTGTAAATCCCAGCCCTTTTGCCCTTGATGCATCTGGTATGTTTATATTAGTCTCGGTCAAGGGGTAAGCGTAGTCATGGAGATGCGAGAAAATAGCAATCAATAACGGCGAGGCTGTTGGCCTGCACTGCGAGGGACAGCAAATATTGATTTTTCTCAGTTAAACAGTTTTAAGTGGGCGTACAAAAAATGCTCCTGGGAGTCGAGCATCATACTCAGTACAAACAAACAGCCGCATCGATCCACTGGGAATGAGAAGACATTAAAGGTAACTCACTTGGAAACCCCAAAGCATCATTCGGGCACATGAAAGACCCAAAGTCCTCAGCGAAGAGTCCCCGGCTCTTCTCCATGTAGGGGTTGGATGAGGAGGAAGAAGAGGAAGAAGAAGAAGAGGAGGAGGTGGTGGACGTCTGGTGGAAACTGCGCTCCGATCGATAAGCAGAAGAGTTGGTCACGCTCATTAGTGGTTGAAGGTTTTGTTGGATGGGGATCAATATCCACTCCTAGTATGAGTCTCACAAGCGACAGCACAAATGTTCATAAAAGGAAAAAAGACAAAAAGCAGACCTTCCGTTCACAGACCCTCTCTCAGGTCTTATCCAAGCAGGGGCTGAAGTACCGAGTCCAGTTTCTGCCTTGCTTTTTTCCCTACTGTTCAACCTTCTGGTGCTGGAGTCCCTCACTGGTGGGTCACTTGCGGTTTGTGGGTATTCTTAGTCTGACTGGCTTTTATATTGTGCGTTTGAACCATGAGAGGTTTTCTTTCCCCTCCACCCCCCTCTCTCCCTCTTGTCCGTGTGTCTGTCTATGTACACACAGGGCCGAGTGTTACTGCAGGATGACTATGTGCTATATTTATCCCATGAGCCAGAAAAGAGAGCGGGGGTCTGTGGTCGGAAAAGTTTTGCACGATGAGGGTTCGAGGTTGAGAAAGGGTCTCTGACAAAGAGGGATGGGAAGGGGTCAACAGTTGGCATTCCAAACACCCGTACCCTGAAATAGCCATCTATCCACCGCCGTTCTGCTCCGCTCCACTCCTCAGCGTCCTCTTCCACTCCCCTCTATACTCCTGTCAACAGACATATACAAAGATTTTCCTCCAGTAATTACTTTTTACAGGCCTGAGATTTATTACAGGGGCTCTTGAGGCTTGAGTTACAGCATGGAGCTCACATTGTAAATACTGCGACTGACACTGACCTGACAGATTCTTTCATCAAGTAAACCAAACTACAGTAAAAAAAAAAACCACAGTGGGAAAGAGAGGCAGAGAAGCATTTTCAATTCATACAAAGAAGCTGCAGGTTTTCTCAGAGCAGTGGGCTGGTCAACCCACAGCACAATCATCTGCATCACTGAACCCAGATTGTGGGAAGCAGAAAGGGCAACCAACTTCTAAGACTGAACTTTGGACATACTGGAGATACTGAATAATTCTTGGGAAAGTACTAAATATTCTATGGTGGCTACAAACCAGACCTCAGCATCACTGAATGTGTTACTCGGATTGTGAAAAGCAGAAAGTATAACCAACTTCTAAGACTGAACTTTGATTTTTTTGAAAAACTGAAAGCAAGTCTCCTGAAAAGAATGGAAGTAATAAAAAGAGCATACAGAAAATAATAAATATATATTCAGTTATGTTCTTTTGATTTTATTAAATGTATGAAGCCTAGGCACCATACATATCAGTTATATTTAGCTGTTGAAGCCTCCGTGTGATTCTCTGTTTAATGTAGATTTCCATCTTTTCTCCTGACACTCAAAATTGAATAACTTATCGGATGTCTTGATTGGGAATAAATTAAATGAACAATGGTCTCTGACTTTTGCACAATGCTATTTTTGTACACCTCCTCCTTTTATAAACATCTTTTTCAGCTATGTTTTCCACATGGACTTAAAATAATATTTGAATTTCACTAATTGACATCAGCTGAGTCATGATACAAGTGCATTGTGTAATGCTTACCCCTTCACTTTGAATGTCAGTATGTTGGTCTACACTTCAATTCATTACTTTCATAACCACGAAAACATTAGTTTAGATAGATTAGTTTCATAGCAGATACTGAATAATTACATTAATAATAATTACAAACATTACTGTATTTTTAGTAGTTACTAAAGAATTAATAGTAGTTACAAAATAATTCTTAGTAGTAAATCATTTACAGCAGCTATAAATATTTTATAGTAGATACTGAATAATTCTTAGTAGTTACTAACTGATTTGTAGCTGTAACTGAGTAAGTCTAAGTAGTTATAAGGTAATTAATAGTAGTTACGAAATATAATTCTTAGTAGTTACTGAATAATTTATAGTATTTATAAAAAATTTATAGTAGTTACTAAATAATTAGTAGATACTGAATAATTCTTAGTAGTTACTAAATGTTTATGGCAGTCATAGCGTAATTCTTACTAGATATTTATTTAATTATTTCTTAGTACTGAAGTACTGAATATTTTGTTTGTAATTACTACATAATTTATAATTGTTGCTAAAGAGTTCTCAGTAGCTACTTTATAATTTGAAGTAGTTGTATGTGGTTAGGCTAATAACCAACACTACTGGAGTTTAAAGGGGTTAGTTTCCATACAGCATCAAAGCAACGCTTAAGTGAACTACTGCCATTTCTATCACAGGAATAAACCATGCTTATATTTCTATAAACTTGATTTCTATACTGTCAAGCAGGAACAGTGAGATCACTGGAACATTGCTGGGAGCATGCAATCAAAGCACGGGTGACGTCAGCATAAGGGATTAGGTGCCATTTGTTTTGGAGAACAGATAATCTGCTCATATCTTTAGACATACAGTGCATCAGCATTTCTGTTCAAGCCCGTATGTCTATCACATGGCTGCTTCACTCCCAGTTTCTCATCATTTGTTAGGCTTCTACTAGTGATTTGATTGATTAAACCAGAAGAGACTCTGCAGTGACTGAACAGGAAAGACGTGTGCAGTATGTGCAGATATATATGCATTTCTTCCACCTCCGTCCTTGTGTTGTTACGCTGAAGGGCATACCGACCTCTCTAGTATTCAAGCCATGCCACGCAGCACAGTGCGGCTCCTTCCCCCTATCTGAGTAAACTTTAAAGTCCTTCACTAATCGTCTAAATCCAGCACAGCAACTCACCACTTCCCCCCACAGCATGCGTCACCAGAGCACTGCTGTGCACTGAAGTGCTTCTATTCTGGTGAGAGAGCGACACTAAGAGAGAGATAGAGAGAGAGAGGGAGGGAGGGAGAGAGAGAGAGAGAGAGAGAGAGAGAGGGAGAGAGGGAATGCAGCTGTTTACATTGTGTATAATTTAATCTCACAGGTGGAACTTGAAGCAGCTCTATGTTAAAACCTCAGTAATGCTGCACTTCATAGGTAACACTGTACTCGGTCATTTGTTCTACTGTAGGAGGGAATGTTCCTAACAGGATGTGGGCTAGATTACAAGTTCCCACTCAAGAGTTTGCCTAAAAATCCAAGTTGTATCTGAATTCTGGCAGTAGTTTTGCACTGGTAGCTATGAGGCTAATGTAGCTAACATCCAACAGAGGCTTATCTGCTATCTAATAAAGTGCATTTCCTGAAAATTGTGATTGTGCAACTCAAGCTAGTTGCTAGCCAGTTGCTAAGGTGTGCTAAAAGTGAATGGTCTATGGGAGGAATGAGGGTTGAATAAACAACACATTCAGAAGTGTGGGTCAGTATGGCTGTGGATTAGAGTTTGGGGTCTGCCCTGAGTGAGTACATGCAGTTTGGTAGCTATAGGTTAATAAAAACAACAGGGTTTAAATGGGGTTGACAATAAACGGGACTCTATGAGAAGAGTGTGTCGTTTTTTGCCTCATTCATTTTTAATAGGAAAAAATCTGACATTTGCTGAAAACACACAAGAAGCACACAACTCCTGATTAGACCAGCCATTTTGAAATGGTGTCTATCTCGAAAACTGCGAGACTAGTTAGTTTTTTAAAAAATCACTCCATCAAAAATAATAATAAGAAAAAGCCGGATATATTGGACAGCAGTAGTGTTGAGCAATGCTTAGCCTTGCGCAATCTCTAATTAGCACTGAACAAACAGCACACCTAAATACATGCGCCTCAGTGTTGTTAAGTAATGTTGAATAGATTTACTTCTGTGGTTTCTTACACTATATGACATCCTGTTAACCCCAAGACGAGATTTGCTCATTCTATTTTTAGCTATGCAATGTACTGCTATCCACTTTAACCGAGAACACTATGTCATCATTGTGTAGGAAACCACACAGGCAAGTCTGTTTGGGATTACTTAACCACTTGACACAGTTTGAGCAAGTAAGTATGACTTAGTATGCTAATCGCTAGACTGTTTATTTCCTATGGCTTTTAGGCTTTAACTAAAGCTAAACTAAAGTAGCAAACTTCCCAATCTAAACATGTCTTAGCTGATCGCCTACGTCTGAGTAAAGGGTACAGAGGCCATGAGGTAATTTCTGGACTGTTATCCTGAGGTCAATTTATTTGACCTGTGATCTCAAGATAATGAAAGTTGTCACCACAAGATCACAACATATCTTGAGATCACAAGACAATAGCTTTGAGTATCTTGAGATCACAGGGCAATTAAGTCATGATCTCAAGATTACAAGATGTGTTTACAAGACAACAATGTCTGTTATCTTGAGATCACAATATAGAATGAGCTGTGATTTTGCAGCCATTAGAAATACACCCACTAAATTAATGTGTGTGTATTATTTGTTCTGCAGGTGAGATAGGTAAGGTGCGGAGGTACAAGAGAGGGCCAGGACGAGACCCATACTGCTAAAAAGGACAATGTCTGCAGCATTTGTGAAATAACTTCATCACATCTCTCAGGATGGATTTGCATCTCTTATTGAATTCCTCAAAGCAAAATCTAACTTGCTGTCTGAGGCAGACAAATAAAAGCAGATGGCTCCTGAAAGAGGACTAAAGGAGATGAAATGAGGAATGACAGAGGGCAGCAGCTCATCAGTCATGCCGTGGAGAGCGAAAACGGCATTTCATACGCTCTAGATGCTCCCTCCACACACCACTCAGACTACTGCAGATTGAGTCTGCCAGGGGAATAAAGCTTTCAATACTGATTTCAACATTTAAATCAAATGCAGTTTCACCTTTGGTCTGGTATTCAGGCATTCAGCTCTCTACCTTCCCAATGAGTTTTCAATAGAGAGTAAACAAAACAGATGAGAAGAGGAATAAGGCAGGTGAATTGCGGACCATTAAAAATACTAAATATCACAAAGGACAGCACAGTGGAGGCATATGATTGACCGGCATCGGCCATCAGCTCACATAATTCATGCACTAATGTATATATGTGTGATTAACACTTACCATCGAAAATATAGGTGCACAAATAGTTGCACCCAGAGGGAATCAACCGACAGGAATGAAACGTGGTGGGTAGGTTAGACATTGTGAGACACAAACATTGTTGAAGTTTCCTGCTTGGCCACGGATGTGACACAAGCAAGCTCAAGCCTTATCACTGTCTGACCCAATAGCCATGATTGGGGACGTTCAGCAAGGAGTGATGCTCTGTTAATGTAAGCACCATTGGCAGATGACTGCATAACACAGGACAACATGCACAGGACACAGGCCTCTATGATGACTCAACTCGTCAAAGACTGCAACTGTGTCATGCCAGACTGTCATGCAGTGACTGATAATTCAGTGACGAGTCCCACTTTTGTTTGGGTGGAGATGATCAACAAATCCCAGTGTGGTGGCACAGTGATTAGCAAACATACCAAACTGAGAGACACTGCTTCTGTAAGTGTAGCTCATTAAATATTGTTACCTGCCACTAGGCTGTGCCAAATAACATAATGGCTAAAGATTACTCCCTGAACAGTACAGTGAGTTTTTATGACTTGGTACTGCAATATATCTCTGTAGATGTCTGTGTACAGCAAGCCAGTGCACAGGTGGAAACGTTTTACAGTGAAGCATTTGGATTGAAACCCAATGCAATTCTAAAACGTCATATCATGGAAACTAATTTCAAATGAATACTGAATTTGCTTTCGAAAGAGAGTTAAAAGTAATATTTTAAGTGATATCAATATCGGAATGTATTGTTTGCTTCTCATTCCATACAGTCCAATAACTATATTAGTCTGTTTTGAGTTAAACCCCTTAAGGTCACAGACTTGTGTCCTGTGTGGTGCAGGAGCTAATCCTAGCCAAGTCAAAGCACAAAGAACATTCAGTAATAGTATTTTAGTTTCATTTTACATTCACATACTTGAAACTGATGCAAAATCTCCCAAAAGGAGATTTGTGGTGAGAAGTTTGAATGTTTAAATGAAATTATTGGGAGTTAAAAACAATGTTTTTCCCTTAAAAATGCAATTCAATAAAAGGACTCAGTTTCTCTAATACCTAAGGAAGCACATTTTCCAAAATAATACTGTCAGTGAGAAGTAAAACAACACTCATTACAGAACCTACAAGCTCCATACAGATTTATTTACTAGTAGTTTACTGGTGTTTCTTTACAGTGATGGTAATAGGAACCACCATACAGAATACAGTGGTGGTGATAGGTCACAACTCAAATACAGAGATTTTATTTAAACTACCAGAAGTGAAAAGTTTGCTGTTGGGAATACTTTGCCTTACTGTGCCTTGTATGTATCTTTCCTGATGAATGTATTAACAAATATGGCCAAAAGTTTTTTGTCGAATCTTCCATAAGCAGTGTCTCGGATAACAGGCAGCGCAATCATAGCCATTTTGTGAACCAACTTTCTGTAAGGTAGCTTTAGACATTGAACGCTTCATATGTGTGGTTCTTATCACAGCTGTTAGTGAACAATGCTGACACTGTAGGTTTCTCTGGTGTGGAGCTCATGGGTGCATGCATTGTGAACAATTGGTGAAATTCCATTTCAAGCTTAGTAATCAAGTGCATTGTGTTTTACATTGTGTTTTAGCAGTGCTGCTGGAATTGTCCACTTATGATCTATTAGTGTCTGGTTCAGTCATATCTTATACTCTCAGAAACACAGAGTTGGCATTTTGTTTCTTTGAAGATTCTGTCAAATATGTGTCTGGAGAAATGTGTCCTTCACCTCCCGAGGAGAGCAATCAATGAAATTTGAAGAGGACTCCAAAGCAAAGCTTAATCATACTGTCCAAGCACAGAACCAACACAATACAAAAGATTGCCTCACTCCATAATTCATGTTTCCTCCTTTTGTTGCAGGAACTTGGGAAGTCTGGGTTCCTTTCAGAGGCCGACTGTTTTACGGAGTGTCTCTCTGAAGGTCACTGGGTTTTGTCACTTTCTGTGAACTGCGTTCACTTGCCCCTTGATAAAGACCCTGTGGCTTGACTGTTCAGACTCTATTCCGCCTCTAATTGAACATCTAAAAGGCCGGGAGAAGCTGTGCCTGAATGACAATTAGAGGATCAAAATGAATTTAAGACAAAACAAATCAAGGGCAGTCAATTCTCCCAGCGTTCCAGTTCAGTGGGCACCCTGGGGCAATAACAAGTAAGGACAACCTCGCCATTAATAAGTTAGAGCTGAACTTGCTTTATGTTTTACCCACTTCATTTCAGATTCTGGGAGTGGTCATCGTTTCTGAGTTCTGACTGACCCTAACACTGCTGCATGCTGGACTGAATGGACTGCTTACAAAGGTAAGGTCTCCACATTATGTAAAGCCTCCACAACTTGTTGTTTTAATAACTGTTGTTTTCCTATCATGAGTGTAATGATGCCTTTATATATCCCCAGAAAATGGAGCAGGTTCATTTATGCCACACCAGCCTTGATGAAAATAAACGACATGATTTAGAACAAGCCAGTGCGCAGCCAGAAACTACACAGGACAAGTTAATTATCTCTAATGAACACCCTTGGAAACCATGGCAGCCGGCCCGATCGCAGATCAGAGGTGAAGGCTGATTTAAAAAAAAATCATTTCAGCTGTAATTTTCCTCCCCATCTTTATTGTGCTCAGCTGGCCATTGATGACTCTGAGACCCTCATGTCAGTCAATAGCCATAATCATCATGTTACGCTCAGGCGTGGATGAAAAATCAGTGTCATTTACTTCTATTGTGCAGGCTGTGCCATGCGTGTGCAGAGGGCAATGCTTTCTCTGGCTGGGCTGGAGTGGTACTGCTACGCTGCTTTGGGAGTTCTCACGGCTATCATGAGCTTCTGGATGGACTTTACTGTGACCAAACTCCTGCGAGGTGAGTTGTGATGGCTGTAAACATCAAGACAAATGGCTGTAAAAAGACGTGATTAAGTGTAATGTGTTAGTGTACTGTGAGTAGTGCGTTGGTGTACAGTAACTCAGTAAGTGTAATGTGTTAGTGTACTGTGAGTAGTGTGTTGGTGTACAGTAACTCAGTACGTGTAATGTGTTAGTGTACTGTGAGTAGTGTGTTGGTGTACTGTAACTCAGTAAGTGTAATGTGTTAGTGTACTGTGAGTAGTGTGTTGGTGTACAGTAACTCAGTAAGTGTAGTGTGTTAGTGTACTGTAAGTAGTGTGTTGGTGTACAGTAACTCAGTAAGTGTAGTGTGTTAGTGTGCTGTAAGTAGTGTGTTGGTGTACAGTATCTCAGTAAGTGTAATGTGTTAGTGTACTGTAAGTAGTGTGTTAGTGTACAGTAACTCAGTAAGTGTAATGTGTTAGTGTACTGTGAGTAGTGTGTTGGTGTACAGTAACTCAGTACGTGTAATGTGTTAGTGTACTGTGAGTAGTGTGTTGGTGTACTGTAACTCAGTAAGTGTAATGTGTTAGTGTACTGTGAGTAGTGTGTTGGTGTACAGTAACTCAGTAAGTGTAGTGTGTTAGTGTACTGTAAGTAGTGTGTTGGTGTACAGTAACTCAGTAAGTGTAATGCGTTAGTGTGCTGTAAGTAGTGTGTTGGTGTACAGTAACTCAGTAAGTGTAATGTGTTAGTGTACTGTAAGTAGTGTGTTGGTGTACAGTAACTCAGTACGTGTAATGTGTTAGTGTACTGTAAGTAGTGTGTTGGTGTACAGTAACTCAGTAAGTGTTGTGTGTTAGTGTACTGTAAGTAGTGTGTTGGTGTACAGTAACTCAGTAAGTGTTGTGTGTTAGTGTACTGTAAGTAGTGTGTTGGTGTACAGTAACTCAGTAAGTGTAATGCGTTAGTGTGCTGTAAGTAGTGTGTTGGTGTACAGTAACTCAGTAAGTGTAATGTGTGAGTGTACTGTAAGTAGTGTGTTGGTGTACAGTAACTCAGTAAGTGTAGTGTGTTAGTGTACTGTAAGTAGTGTGTTGGTGTACAGTAACTCAGTAAGTGTAATGTGTGTACTGTAAGAAGTGTGTTGGTGTACAGTAACTTAGTAAGTGTAATGTGTTAGTGTACTGTAAGTAGTGTGTTGGTGTACAGTAACTCAGTAAGTGTAATGCGTTAGTGTGCTGTAAGTAGTGTGTTGGTGTACAGTAACTCAGTAAGTGTAATGTGTGTACTGTAAGAAGTGTGTTGGTGTACAGTAACTCAGTAAGTGTAATGTGTTAGTGTGCTGTAAGTAGTGTGTTGGTGTACAGTAACTCAGTAAGTGTAATGTGTTAGTGTACTGTAAGTAGTGTGTTGGT